>JBCNJP010000261.1:31888-90888 GCA_039602395.1 Deinandra increscens subsp. villosa | reverse complement strand
GTTGACGCGAGGATGTAACGAGGGAAAATCCAAGTATCCTTGAGTATCCTCAAGGAGCCTGGCAAAAAACCTCGGGGGCCGGTTCAAAGTACCTGCCGCCTAAAACTTTTATATAATGAAAGTTCTGATTACAAAGTAAATGAGCTCGAATTCTAAGTGTTGCAGAGAATTGTAATCGAAAAGATTGTGTGTGTGTGTAAGCCTAGAGCTCTTGTTTAAATACGAAATACATAGCAACTAATTTTCCTAAAAAGTAGCAAGTAAGTCCACGTTCGCCAACTAGCCGTTTGAATCCCAACTGACCCACGATTCTATTGATAGACCGAGTCTTTAGGACACGTGATGAATAACCAAGTCAACCTGCGAGTAACAAACAATAGAGAAGCAACCGTTAGTAAGTAAATATTATTCAGGATCCTTACCATGAAGTGCCTACGAGCTGATGCGAGCTGCTCATCGTCTCCTGAATTCTAGTACCAACAATTGCCCCCAAATTTTTGGCAGTTGGTGCATGCGAAACAGCTGTCGAAAATTTGAATTTCTGGCTTATCGCTAAGTAACTATGATTTGATGGGGAGTAATTAGCCCCAACTTCCCAAGCGAAGTTCTCGTCAGATTATCCCTTTATAACCTTCTCACCGCTTTAATTCTTCACCACATCTTCTCTTCGGCGAAACCCTAGAGCTCCTCGCATCTTTTCCAGGTTAGTTTCTCATTCCGCCCTTCTCGTTTTCTCTGAGCATGGGAAAAAATCCTGCACCGTCATCGGCCACGGTCTCCGACCAAGTGGCCGACGAGTTTACTGACCAAGGTCTCCTCCCGGCGACGGCGGAGGAAACTTGCAATTTTGACGATCGCAAGATCGCACTGTTGAAACGATCCCGCTGTTTCCCCGCTGGAGCTGAAATTCGTCCCTTTGACCCTTCTTTGAAAGCCGACCACATCTCCGACGAATGGGTTTGTTTTCTGAACTACCCTTTTCTTCTTGGCATGACATTTCCGTTTCCGACACTGGTGAATGATTTCTTTTCTGTCACCGGTCTTGCTTACTCCCAAGTCATGCCAATGGTGTGGCGTATTCTGTTCTCTCTCGAAAGTTTGAACCAGTCCCATAATCTGAATATTGGAGTTGCTGAAATTTGTAAAGTTTACCGGTTGGCCACTCACGGCAACAGTAGATTTGTTTTGAAAATTCGAACTGGAGAAGCTCAGATGATCCCTAGGACTTCTCATAACGACCATGACTGGAAGCGTCAATTTTTCTTTGTGAAACGAAGTAGCCTTGCTGGTTGTGAGAACCTTCCTACCCAGTGGGTCATTAAGGGTAGGAAGAGTTTTAGTAACATTCTAACTCCGTATACTCTTCCATTGCATGTAACTGATATGATTGTGTTTCTGTCTTCGCAGCGCCCAAGTTTGAAGCTTTGATAAAACCAACCCGTGAATCCTCCAAGAAGCTTAAGGATCTTTTCAGCATCCCAGCAGCAGAAAGAAGCTGCCAGCCCGAGGACGTTTCAAGTGCCAGAAGCATTTCTCAGCAATCTCTCAGCCCTTCAAGAACCATGTCAACAGGTACTTTCATTTAATTGTTCCCTTTCCGTCTTTAAATTGTGTTTTATTTCTTCTGAAATTGATCGTTCACTGTCTATGATGAAGCTCCAGGTTCGGCCTCCAACTTCTCCTTCAAGGACCTTAAGCTGCTCATTGCCAAAAAGGAGAAAACTGAGGAGACCAGCAGCAAGGCTCCTACTGACACCTCAGCCCCCAAGTTTCGAGCTCCGAGCACTCGTTCCAAGACTTCTTCTGCAAAGAAGCGCAAGGCTCCTGATTCCACTATCAATGTGGACAGCTTTGATGATCTCCCTCCCGTTGCAGCTGCTAACAAGCTGCTCTCACTGCAGGCTGTAGTGAACATTGTAAGTCGTAGTTTAATAATAGGGAAATATGTAAAAATGAAAGTCATAACACTTCCCTTTTTGATTCTGGTGTGCAGGGCATCGACAAGCTGAGCCACGAGGTGATTGACCTCGAAGGCAAAGTGGAAGCCTTGGAGCAGAAGCTCGAAGCAGCTGAGCAGAAGCTTGAAGGCTCTGAGCTCAAACTCGATCAGGCCACGCTCCGTCTTGAGAAGCTGAACAAGGCCGCGGCCAGCAATGCTCGCCACTATGAGAAGCAGCTCAAAGAGAAAGATGCTGCGGCTGCTGAAGCTCTGAAGCAGGCCGAACTGAATGCTCAATCTTCAGCCGCCATCAGCGTGCTGGAGTGCATGATTGAGATGGCAACTGCTGCACAGGCTGATGGCTTCACTCCAGAGAGCTGGCCAGTGAAGGACTGGGAGGTGAGCCTTAAGAAGCTGCTGGCTGAGAGGGTAGATGCTCCTGAAAAGGCTGAGAAGGAGGCTGAGCCGGAGGTCGAGAAGGAAGCTGAGAAGGAAAAGGGCAAGGGCAAGGAGGTTGAGCAGGCGGAGGCTGCTGGTGATAAGTTGGGCGATGAGGACGATGCAACGGTCTGAGCCCGCTTTTTTAGTTTGTTTGGTTCATGGTCAGGTTCAGGTTCAGTAAACAATATTTGTGGTGAAGCTTTTGTAAACAATGGTAGTGGTGAAACAAAAACAACGGTAGTTTAACTTTTTTGGGGGCTTGGATGGAGGGACCTTGAGTTTCAAGGCGAAGTCCAAGCTCCTTTAGACAATATAGTTGGCCACAGGTGGAGGGATCTTGGGTTCCAAGACGAAGCCTGGGGTCAACTTCTCTAATTTCCTGCATAAATATGACTTAGTAGTATTTTGATCATCATGGTGTGCCGTGTATGCTTTTAATTATTTTGAAAAATGTTTGAATGAGGATCCTACAGGATGCTCAGCATAGTCTAGTTGAAAAACTCAAAAGTTTATTAAAATTTTGTCAATGTTAACAAACCATGATGCCATCTAATACTTAGTAATAAAAATACGTATTAAACGCAGTATCAATATAACCTGTTTGAGAATACTCCAACCGTAGAGATAGTCAGGATCTCTAAGGATCCTTAGGAATCCTTAAGATAGACTTGATGAAATTCCGATTTTAAGGCATAAAATACCTTAAAAACCTTGAGCACTTGTGAATAAGTTAAACTGGGGTCAAGCCCAATCTTGAGAGACACGAAAGTGCCTAGACCTTAGTTAATGTGAGAACATTAAAAACCTTTGTTATTCTGAGGACAAGCTCAAAAATACTTGGGACTAAGCCAACTGGGGTCAAGCCCAAAACTTGAGAGACATAAATATGTCTAAACCTTTGTTGACATGAAAATGCCAAAAACCTTAGAATCTTTGAGATGACACGTCTGCCATCCATTTTGAAGTGCACTCTATGGCCAACAGTGATGAAATTATCAGCCACCCTTAGATGGACTGGTCGCACCACCTTGAACCACAGGCCACCATCATGCGCTCCTGGCGAGGGTCTTGCGCTCCTGGCGATTCCCATTAGTGAACGAGAAGGTGAAAACCTCCTAAACCTTTTGACAGCATTCAGAATGCTTTAGACTTAGAAGAGGTGATCAGCCTCTAGCTTATGGTAGGACGCTCGGAGCACCTATAAAACACTTCAAGGCTCGGTGAGGGGTGGGTGTTAGTTTCGCTAACACCCCTCCGATGCCTAAGTCAGTACACATTTCAAAAATAATAATGTGAAAATGAAATAAGGGTAAAAATCATACCTGAGGTTCTCGAAGTATGGACAAAGATTCTCTGATATGCTCAAAGGATCCAAAGGGAACTTATATAAAATATAACTTCAAATGAATTGCATTCCAAGCTCTTGGGAGCAGCTCACCTTCCATAGTAACTAACCTGTATGCTCCTTTTCCAGCTTCTGAATCCACCAGGTAAGGTCCTTCCCATTTAGGCGCGAGTTTCCCATGTGCCGGATTGGTTGTATTTTGAAAAGCTTTCCTGAGTACCAGATCTCCTACTTGAAATCTTCTGATCCTGAGATTCTTGTTATAAGACTTGGCTATCTTTTGCTGGTATGCTGCCATCCTAAATTTTGCGAGGTCTCTGATTTCTTCAATTGTTTCAAGATCTTCAAGGAGCTCTTGTTTGTTTGCTTCAAAATCCTGGTGGCTTGTTCTCGCAGTTGGCATCACCATCTCAGTAGGAATTACAGCTTCGGATCCAAACACTAAGGAAAATGGTGTTCGACCAGTAGCATTCTTGGAGGTCGTTCTGTCAGCCCATAATACGAAAGGTATCTCTTCAGCCCATTTTCCTTTCTTGTCTCCTAGCTTCTTCTTGAGGTTATTGATGATAATCTTATTGCTCGATTCTGCTTGGCCGTTAGCTTGTGGATGTATGGGAGTTGAAGTTACCATCTTGATGCCCCATGCCTCACAAAAACTTGTTGTCCTTTTTCCAATAAATTGAGATCCATTGTCGCACACTATTTCTGATGGAATTCCAAATCTTGTTAAGATATTCCTTTTGATAAAGGAAATTACTTCCTTTTCTCTAACTTGAACAAAAGCTTCGGCTTCAATCCACTTAGAAAAGTAGTCTGTCATAGCCAGCATGAAGACTTTTCCTCCAGGTGCTACAGGCAGCTTACCAACTATATCCATTCCCCATTTCATGAACGGCCATGGAGATGATATTGAATGGAGCGGCTCAGCAGGCTGATGGAGGATGTTGCCGTGCCGCTGACATGCATCACACTTCTGAACAAAGGCCATAGCATCCTTCTTCATGGTGGGCCAGTAGTATCCTGTTCTTAATACTTTTGAATATAGTGATCTGCCCCCAGTGTGATTGCCACAATCACCTTCATGAATATCCTGAAGTACCGCATGTGCTTCAGGCTGCTCGAGGCATCTCAAGTATGGTCCTGCAAGAGATTTCTTGTATAAGATACCATTTATTATTGAATATGGAATTACCTTTGTTCGGAAGAGTCTGGAGTTCTCGTTTTTTTGGGATTTCTCCTTCTTGGATAAATCTCCTAATAGGGTAAGTCCAGGATTCTTGAGGATCCTGGGAGTCTGTCATTTCTTGATCTTTATCTGTTGTAACATCGTTAACTTCTTGTTCTTCAATTGCTGGTGTCAGGATGTGAGTTATGGGAATCTTGACACCTTCTGGGATCCTTAAAGATGATGCTAAATTTGCCAAAGCATCAGCTTCTGCGTTTTCTTCTCTGGGTACCTGTGATATGCTGCAATTTTCAAAAGATAATGCTAATTGTTTTACAAGGTCCAGATATTTGGTTAGCCTTTCGCCTTTCACTGCATAGGATCCATTAAATTGGTTAGTTAATAACAAGGAGTCAATAAAAACTTGAATGTGTTGGATACCCATATCTTTAGCGAGTTGTAATCCCGCAATTAAAGCTTCGTATTCGGCTTCATTATTAGTAGCCTTGAATTCACAGTGGATAGATAGAGGGATAATGTCCCCCTGTGGCGATTTCAGTAGCGCACCCAATCCTGTACCTCTAACATTAGATGCTCCATCTGTATACAAGACCCAGCTGCCTGAAGCTTCTTCGAGCTGCTTGACCTCAAGTTCAACTTCTGGCAGTATGTCGCTGCTGAAATCAGCCACAAAGTCTGCTAAGGCTTGTGACTTGATCGCTGTTCTTGGTTCATATATGATTTCATAGGCACTTAATTTAACTGCCCATTTCGCCATTCTTCCAGACATCTCTGGCTTTCTTAAAACACACTTAATAGGATAGTTAGTTTTCACATAAATAACATGAGTTTCAAAATAATGTCTTAACTTTTGAGAAGCCATGATAAGGGCTAAAATCAATTTTTCTAAATAAGAATACCTGGTTTCAGCATCTAGCAATGTTTTGCTTACATAGTATACTGGATGTTGCTGCCCCTCATGATCCTTCACAAGCACAGCACTTACCGAGCTGCCTGAAACCGCTAGATAAAGAGACAGTGGCTCGCCTTTAACTGGTTGCATCAGAAGCGGGGCGGATGACAAATATTCTTTCAAAGAGTTCAGAGCTGCTTCATGCTTCTCACCCCATTCGAACTTTTTGTTTTTCTTCAGTATGTCATAGAATTCTTTGCTCTTTTCGGAAGATCTTGATATGAATCTGTTAAGTGCTGCTACTCTTCCAGTCAATCTTTGAACTTCTTTAACGTTTGTTGGAGACTTCAAGTTTATAATAGCTTGTATCTGCTCAGGGCTGGCTTCTATTCCTCTTTCAGTAACCATGAAGCCCAAGAATTTGCCGGCTCTTACTCCGAAATGGCACTTGGAAGGATTCAATTTCATGTTGAACTCGTCCAGGATATCAAATGCGGCTTCAAGATCTTTGGGATGATCTTCTGCTTTCTTCGATTTCACCACCATATCATCGATGTATACTTCCATGGTGTCCCCCAGCTTGTCTTTAAACATCATGTTGACTAGCCTTTGGTATGTGGCACCTGCATTTCGTAAACCAAAAGGCATTGCAATATAACAATAAATACCTGTAGGGGTCATGAAGGCTGTGTCTTCCTGATCTGATGGTTCCATTTGAATTTGTTGAAAGCCCGAAGATGCGTCCATAAAAGTTAGCATCTCATGCCCAGCAGTTGCGTCCACCATAGAATCAATATGCGGTAGAGGGAATGGGTCTTTAGGGCAGGCCTTGTTTAGGTCTGTGTAATCTACACATACCCTCCACTTACCATTCTTCTTTTGGACTACCACCACATTAGCCAACCAGCGAGGATACTTAACTTCTCTGATCATTTTTGATTTGAGCAGCCTGTCAACTTCCTCTTGGATTATGATGTTTCTCTCAGGAGCGAACTTTCTTCTCTTCTGATGTATTGGCCTGAAAGATTCATCTATACCAAGTTTATGAGTAATAATATCTTTAGATATACCTGTCATGTCTTCATGTTTCCATGCAAATGTCGTGACTCTGGACTTTAAGAGGCTCACGAGCTGCTCCTCAGTATCCTCAGGAATATTTGTTCCTACCAGCACTTTGATTTCAGGATCTTCAGGATTGAGTTGAATTTCTTTGGTCTCCAATTCCTTTGTCATCTGAACTCTTCGTGCTGGTTTCTTTAATTGCTATGCTGGCCTTGACTTGATAGTGTTCTTCATAGCAGAAGTGTAGCAGTCTTTGGCTTCTTGTTGATCACTTAGTATTCTTACAACTCCCCAAGGTGTGGGAAGCTTCACACATTGATGATAGGTAGATGGAACTGCTTTCATGTCATGGATCCATGGCCTTCCCAAGATTACATTGCAACAAGGCAGGGAATCAATAACGCAGAATTTCTGCATGGAATTGACCCCTTCTACGTAAACAGGAAGTCTGATGTCTCCAACCGTATGCTTGGTTTCTCCGCTAAATCCTACTAATACTGAGGATCTTGGAATTATTTCTTCTTCGGGAATGCTCATCTTCTTAAGCACGTCCAATTGAATAATGTTGACCGAGCTGCCATTGTCTATCAGGATCCTGCGAACATAATGGTTAGCAATACATAATGTAATTACCAGACTGTCATGATGAGGATCCTGGATGTCCTGCTTATCAGTTTCGTCAAAAGAAATGACTTTGTCTTCAGTCAATATTGCATTCTTCTTTGGTCGGCTTCTTTGATCCATTTTGGCCTCCTTGGCATGTCTTTTTGCTGATGAGAAAGAGGCCCCACATATGTCAGATCCTCCAGAGATGAAGTTGATCACCTTTGCATCTGCTGGTGGCGACTGAGCTCTTTTGGGCAGCTCAGCAGCTTTTTGAGTTTTGCTTCTCTTTCTACCGAACAATTCCTTGAGATGCCCCTTGCTGAGCAGGTAACTGATCTCTTTCCGAAGGGCTATGCAATCATCTGTTAAGTGCCCAAAGTCTTCGTGGTAGGCACACCATTTAGACTTATCTTTCCATGATCCTTGTTTATCCGATTTTCTTGGCCACCTGGCTTTATCACCTAGATCCTGCAAGGCACATAACAAACCACTTGTGTCAACCGAAAAGCAATAATCAGATACCTTTGGAAAGTTCTCTTCGTCGTCTTCCTCTTCCACTTCGTTGACCCTTGGATTATCATTACGATAATAGGGTTTGTTTCTTTGTTGTTTCCCGGGAGAGTTTGTCCTTCTGCCCGACGTTTCTTCACCTCTTTTTTGGATCTTCTTATCGTCTTCTAACCTGATGAACCTCAGTGCCCTTGTTCTGACCTCATCAAGGTTCCTGCAAGGAGTCATAACCCAATCATCATAAAATCGGGAATCCCCTCTAATCCCCATTTTGAAGGCTTCTACAGCAGCTGCCATATCCAAGTTAGGGATATCTAGAGCTTCTCGACCAAATCTGGCCACGTAATCCCTTAGGGATTCACTGGGTTTCTGAACTATCCTGTACAAATCACCAGTGAGCTTCTCAAAGCTCCTGCTGCAAGAAAACTGGTTATTAAACAAGTTAGCCAAGTGGGGAAAAGAAGTAATAGTGTTAGGAGGGATACTGAGTAGCCATTTCAAGGCTGGTCCTGTCAGTGTTGAACCAAATCCCTTGCATAAGCAAGCTTCTTTGATGTTTGCAGGAATGGGGTTGATCTCCATTCGCTCCCTGTATTGTGCCACGTGCTCCTCAGGATCTGTGGTTCCATCGTAGAGTTTCATGTTGGGGGTCTGAAATCTTTTCGGTATCTCTACGTCACAGATGGGCCATGCAAATCTGGATATCCTGTGGCTGCCTGCTGGCACTTCAGGAATTGGACGAATAACACCAGGAACACTTGAGATCATGTCTTTCAATCTCTGAAGTTCCCTGGCGATGACGGGGTCAATACCTGCATCCTGCACAATTCCTTGGTTAGGGTTAGTATAATAATTATCAAAGTTGTTACCAGCCCTGGAAGTCTGTAGAGGGATTTGAGGTCCATATCCAGTATCTCTAACGATGGTTGGCTCAGTCGTAGTCTCCACTTGCATGGGGATGAAGTCTCCCTCATGCATCTCCTGAGATGAACCTGGGAACGTGCCTGCAGAGACAGTAGGGTTAGAAAATAAGGATCCTTGAGGATCCTGAGCAGCTCGGAAGCGGCTCCGGTATGGTTGGAATGGCTGTGATAAGGATCCATGTGGCATCTGTGGAGTAGGCATTGCTGATTGCTGACTCCAAGGCTCATGTAGGTTTGCTGCCGCGAATTGTTGTGGTCGAGATGCGGATTGATGCATCGAGACTGCTGGCACCCGATGGTTTAAAAACCCGGCTGGTTGCTGACTTGAGCATCTCGGCGGCTGCTGACTTCCATACTCGCTGTAGTAAGATTCTGGGGGTTGCTCAGAGTAGAACCCAGAGTATTCCAGATCCATCATCCTGGAAGTCTTCTGATGCTGAGTGCCTGAGGATCCTGCAGTGGTAACTGTTGCAATACCTGACTTTTGAACAGTAGAGGGATTTACTTTCAGTTTCGGCTGCTCCGATATTTCCGGAGAGTTGAACCCGAATGATTTTGGGATCAAAGGGCTGATTTCCTCTACTGGTTTCTTAGATTTCTTCAATTCCATGATCTCCTTCATCATTCTCTCGTTGGTTTTGGTTTGTTCATCCGCATGGGCCTTCATTTGCCTGATCAAAACATAGAGATCATTATTAGAAATAGTAGAGTCAGTGGACGTACCTTGAGATCCAGTAAAAGTGGGGTATTCCACTCCTCTAGTATTAGTATCAGCCACTTTCTTCATCATTGGGGGAAGACCAGCATTGACGATCGGTTTAGTGGATGAAACGGATTTCGAAGTAATCTTTTGTTGGCTCGACATTTTCAAGAATTGGTTATGGGAAGAAGATCAAGGCTCTTAATCGAATCCAAACACCGTTTGCCCCACGGTGGGCGCCAAATTGTTTTGGTCAAAAACTGCCTAAGCAATTAGTTGATCAAACTTTGTATGTGAGGTAGCGTGTTTGATGTAAATAAAGATGAAAATGCAAATGTAAAGGTTGACGCGAGGATGTAACGAGGGAAAATCCAAGTATCCTTGAGTATCCTCAAGGAGCCTGGCAAAAAACCTCGGGGGCCGGTTCAAAGTACCTGCCGCCTAAAACTTTTATATAATGAAAGTTCTGATTACAAAGTAAATGAGCTCGAATTCTAAGTGTTGCAGAGAATTGTAATCGAAAAGATTGTGTGTGTGTGTAAGCCTAGAGCTCTTGTTTAAATACGAAATACATAGCAACTAATTTTCCTAAAAAGTAGCAAGTAAGTCCACGTTCGCCAACTAGCCGTTTGAATCCCAACTGACCCACGATTCTATTGATAGACCGAGTCTTTAGGACACGTGATGAATAACCAAGTCAACCTGCGAGTAACAAACAATAGAGAAGCAACCGTTAGTAAGTAAATATTATTCAGGATCCTTACCATGAAGTGCCTACGAGCTGATGCGAGCTGCTCATCGTCTCCTGAATTCTAGTACCAACATTCCTATTGCCTCTTGGAAAGACATTGTGTCCAAATCCATAAATTGTTCCATTGAGGCAACAATATGGATAAAGGCCTCTGGCACACATTCAAGGAGTTTCTTTACAAGTGAAGCATCTTCTATAGGTGATCCTAATTCAGATGACCTAGAGGACAGACTTGACAATTTTGCAGCAAACTCATCTATTGATTCACTGTCCCTCGTTCTAAGGTTATTAAATTCAGTTGTCAAAGTTTGTAACCTTGCTTTCTTCACTTTATCAATTCCTATGTACCGAGTTTTAATCGCATTCCATACCTCTTTGGCCGATGTCAGATTCGCCACTTGGAGAATTAAATCTTCCGGAAGCGCCTGGTACAAATAAGCAATCGCTGCATTGTTTTTCTTTTGATCGATTGCAGCCCCTTCCGCTGGTTCAACTACATCCCATAACCCGTGGACGTTGAAGATTGCTCGCATTTTGACTGACCAAATTGAGTAGTTCATCGGGGATAAAATCGGACACTGGAGAGGGATAGTTGTATATTCCCTCACCGTTTGCCTTGCTGCATTGTCACCCATAGTCAAATTCGAGGTATTCCTTGGTGATCTCGGAGGTCGGACAGGTGAATTTCTTCGCGGCGAAGAGAGAAGACGACGAATCTTGCCTGATTTTGATTCAGGATCAACAGATCCCCTTCCTTAGATAATCGAATTCAAGCGCGATGATCGATCGGTAACTCAAGAACACGAGATTGCTCTGATACCATATTAGAATTCAAGCATGAAACTCAACAAGAAAATGGTAAACTTTATTGATTGAAGAAGGAGATTACAAAGAACTAAACAAAATCGTTACATCAGCTGATTATATATCGAACTGCTAACAAACTATTTACTAACTTAACCTCTACATTCTAAACTGTACATAACTAGTCCCTGCACTTATCAGAATTACATAAGAAGCCAGAAACTTTATGTTAAAGAGTTTTAACATTTCCAATAACTAGAGCCTAGAGGAATGAGAATGTATGGAAGATTCAAATGTTCTAACCTATTCCAAGAGAATGATCTTTATGGATGCGATTTGACGTATTGATGGAAAAATTATTTATCTCCATGAAAATTGAACATATATAACATAAATATTCCTATACAACTAATGTTAATAAGTTATAATAACAAAAATTACATCTTCAAGCTATCTTTTAAAAAATTAAGTGAAAAACTAATCTAAGACACGAAAGCTACTTAAAAGCTACGTATAAAGTGATCACTATATTTTTCTAGTGAGACGTAATGAGACGTCTATATCTATATAAAGTGATCACTAACTTTAGATTAGTGAGGTATTGTGTATTATCAATTCCTACCGGTTTTGAGATATGTATAGTAAAGCAAACTCCCAATTAAAAAAATCAAGAACAAAAAACAACGCATATTAGTTAACATCTTCCATAGCGTATGAGTTGACGCGTTAACAAGTTGACGCGTTAACAACTTGACGAGGCGTTTCAAGCTCATAAAATTTATAAAGATTTAAACTCGTAGCATCGTAATATAATGAATGTAATATTGATTTTATTTTTATTTTGTTTTAGTAACCTCTGTCCAAACCTTATCTCCTCATTCCAGCAAACTCTCAAATTCAATTTTCCAACCGGCGACGCCGTCACACGGTGTCTCCGCTCGCTTCCGCCGAGCACAACCACCGTACCAACCACAGCAATGGCCGCTTCGCTACCGCACACTCTCCCGCTTCCTCGTCGGCGTTATTCTTCAATTTCGCACTTCAAGTCAGTAACATTCTCCGTTTAACTTATACAATTGCGTGTAGATTTAGCTTTACTCGCATTTGTTCTAACTACAGTCAATCGTATGATTTGTATCGTTTAGTGTTACCGATTGAAACCTAGAGTAATTCAACTTCGTTGCTAGCGTTTAGCTGCGTTATTCAATTAGCAGGTTTTCTACTTTATTTATAGATGATTTCTCTAATAATAAACAGGTATAGCTGTAATTATGTATTAATGTGATTAGGTGCTGTGAAAAGCTTATGATTGGTATATGTTTCTCTGGTTTACTAGACTGAAAAGCCCTAATTGAAACCTGGAGTAACTCAATTTTGTTACTAGCGTTTAGCTGTGTTTTTCAGTTAGCAGGTGTTCTACTCTGTTTATAGATAATTTCTCTGATAATAAACAAGTATAGATGTAATTATGTTATAATGTGATTAGGTGCTGTTTAAAGCTTATGATTGATATATACATTTCTCTGGTTTACTCGACTGAAAAGCCCTAATTAAAACCTAGAGTAATTCAGTTTTGTTACTAGCCTTTAGCTGCGTTCTTCGATTAGCAGGTTTTCTACTCTATTTATAGATAATTTCGCTAATAATAAACAAGTGTAGATGTAATTATGTATTTATGAGATTAGGTGATGTGAAAAGCTTATGATTGATATGTACATTTCTCTGGTTTACTGGACTGAAAAGTCCTAATTAAAACCTAGAGTAATTCAGTTTTGTTACTAGCATTTAGCTGTGTTATTTGATTAGCAGGTTTTCTACTCTGTTTATAGATAATTTCTCTGATAATAAACAAGTATAGATGTAATTACGTATTTTATGTGTTTAGGTGCTTTGAAAAGGTTATGATTGATATATACATTTCTCTGGTTTACTGGACTGAAAAGCCCTAATTAATACCTAGAGTAATTCAATTTTGTTACTAACGGTTAGCTGCGTTCTTCAACTAGCAGGTTTTCTACTCTGTTTATAGATAATTTCACTAATAATAAACAAGTGTAGATGTAATTTTGTATTTATGTGATTAGGTGCTGTGAAAAGGTTATGATTGGTATATATTTCTCTGGTTTACTGGACTGAAAAGCCCTAATTATGGTGAGTTATTGTAGTCACACTAAACAAATTGGATAATTAAATTTTGATGAATGAAAGGTAAAATAATTATTGGAAACATCTGCATTGAAAAAGGAGATACGAACTGACTTTTGAAATGTAATAGATCTATTTTCAACTTCAAAATCGGATGAAATCTTAAATGCTGACTTTTGACTTTGTGCTAAGAGTAGAGAATTATTGGTGATAAACTTGAATTGGAGTCATTGAGGTCACGGTGATGCGTCAATTTGCTAGATTTATTGGAAGCTCTAAATTATGGTTCATCATGCTATGAGCTCTCTAGATGTTGGAGTTTGTGATCTTCAGGAAAATTATCAGTAACAGTATGAAGATAAAAATCAAGAAAAAGTTAAAATGTATATATAGAAAATTGTGTGTTTCTTGAAGGAGGGTTAATATGATATATGTTAACACGGTTTAATACTCTAGTGAGCAGATTCTTGGTATACATCGCTTTGATGTCAACTTCAGTAGACAAAAGCAAGCCAAAGTGATTTGTCAGGGTATGTTGGCACCCAGAAAGTTCATGCAGAAAAGAAAAAAAGTTGAAGTTTTTAAGGATGAGGCTGATGAGGAAGATCAAAAGAACTGGAGAAAGATGATGAATGAGATTGATGAGGTGGGGTCTGCGGTTTCCGTGCTCAGAACACGGAGAACTAAGAATCAGCCTCTTCCCAAAGACCTAGTTTTGGGAACCTTAGTCAGATTTAAGCAGCAAAAGAAATGGAATATCGTTGCAGAGGTATATTTCTCATTAGATATATTTCATTATGCTAACTAAATGCAGTCAAAAGGTTAACTTTTGACCCTTTCTCCTACCTTATTAGCTTAGGGGCGGCTGGGGTAACATTCAAAACAAGGTTCACCCATTCAGGTCAAATTGGTTAACTTTTTGTTATGGGTTGGGTTGAGCAAAACATTCCGATCCATAATTTTTAGCTCCTTTGTGAATAATTAGCACATCAGATATGATTACAAAATAATTTATCAATTCAATTATTAATAATATAATTTTTTGTTTGATAAATTGACCAGAAGGTTTTTTTTTTTTGCATTAAAATTACACTTTGGGTGGCTTTCGATCCATTTAACCCTTTTTATTTATTACTACTATGCTAGTTCCTTCGATTCTACTCATTTGACACTTCATAGATGTTACAATCCAATTCGATCCATTCATAAGTAAATGGGATGATTAAGCCATTGATAAATTATTAGGTTGAATGTTCTTACTCTTGTAGATTCTTGAGTGGCTTAGAACTCAGCATTGGTGGAACTTCAACGAAATGGATGCTTTGATGCTAATCACAGCTTATGGAAAACAAGGGGATTTTAATAAAGCAGAAAGGGTTTTTAGTTATTTAAACAAAAAGGGTTATCCACCAAGTGTTATATCTCATACTGCTCTAATGGAAGCATATGGAAAAGGTGGTCAATACAACAAGGCAGAAGCAATATTCAGAAGAATGCAATCTTCAGGACCCGAGCCATCTGCTATATCATATCAAATAATTCTTAAAACATTTGTTGAGGTAATAATTATATTTTCATTCTGTTTCTTGTTATTCGGATGATTGCACATTTGGATCTTCAACCACATTGATGGGATTTGTCGATATTGTAGGCAGACAAGTTTGATGAAGCTGAAGAAATATTTGAAGCAATTTTGACTGACGAGGTGTCATTTTTAAAACCCGACCAACAAATGTTTCATATGATGATTTATATGTACAAAAAGGCAGGGAAGAGTGATAAGGCCCGGAAGCTATTTTCAATGATGAATGAAAGAGGAATTCCGCAAACCTCAGTAACTTATAATAGTTTGATGTCATTTGAAACCAATTATAAAGAGGTTTCAAATATCTACGATCAGGTAAGATGCAACAAAATGATATGTATACTTAGAGTTATTTATTTTTATAACATTCTTTTTCTGTGATTTTAATGGATTGTGTAGATGCAAAGAGCTAAGGTGAAACCTGATGTTGTGAGCTATGCTCTACTTATCAGTGCTTATGGGAAAGCCCGAAGGGAGGATGAGGCTTTAGCTGTTTTCGAAGAGATGTTGGATGCTGGTGTGAGGTGTGTTTCAAATTTTGCTTTTATAGTTAAATTGTGTTCTCTTCACAGGCACACACATTTTTAAATCCATTGTATGAATAATTGATTCATTTATCGTGATTACAAAACAATATTATTACAGTGATAAATGTAGACCTTTGAAAACAATTTAGGAGAAGCGTGCCTTCAAAATAAACTTTTTTTCAATCTATTTTCTAGGTTTTTCGAACATTATAAATGCACTACTTATGATTACAAAAGCAGTTCTGTAAACCTTTGACTAAACAGTTAGGGGCGTGTGTTAGAAATAGGCTGAAACGACTATTCGTGAAGCTAAGTATTTTATATTGGGTTCACTTGACCCATTGTAGGAAAATACTGTTAGAAATAAGCTGAAATGAAACGATATAGATAATCGTTTGAGGATTACTATAATTCCTGCAAGAAAACAAGAAGAAACCTTTGTTCCCATATCAATGTGGGACAAATGCAATTCACTTCCAAACTTGCACTAACCAGTCAACTTGAGATTTGACATCTCATTCACCTTAGTGAAATTACACACTTTTCCCAACAAATACTACCCAATATTGACCCATTCTGGTTGGCCATCTGTAAACTTTGGCTATTTATACAATTCTGTTCTGTTATGCTGATCCTAAGGTTTTTAGCTATTATAAATCGCAATAAGCATTTTGGTATCATTTATTTGTTCTGAATATTTCATTTGTTAAACCAAGCCAATACTTTTTTTATCATGTCGCTTATATTAGTCTCTCTATTTTTAGGCCAACACAAAAGGCATATAACATCTTGCTTGATGCATTTGCAATATCTGGAATGGTGGAGCAGGCCAAGATTGTCTTTAAGAGCATGCGGAGGGACAGGTAAATTTCCTTCCTTACACAAAGAAATCACACTCATGGGTTCACTTTATAGTTCAAAACGATAATCTCGCAGTTTAGTAAAAAATAAAAATTCTAAGGTTTGATTTGTAGCAGTGTATGCATGTTTTTAAACTGGCAGACATTTACTACCTTAGATAAGAATGATAGAACAACCCCAACATGATGGGAAAGCCCAAAACATCTGGGATTGATATCTGGGCATGGGTCTGGGACCGGTATAGCATTAGGTGATGCCCGACCGATTACCCTAGACCGATCTCATACCTGTTTACCCGCATCAAACCAAATATACTATGTAACCTTAAAAATATAGAATTGTTAGAAGTGTAGTCGAGTATTTGATATTTCAAGCAGGATTTTGGGTGAGTTTAAGATCGGTTTCATGTAATGGGAATAACAACGGGTAATTTTTAACCACATAAGATCATAAATGGTTTACTCGATGCCCTTGGAAAAGATATGAAATTGATAGGCAATTTTTACCACATTATATCATAAATGGGTTTACCCGATATGTGTGGGAAACCTGCGAACTCGACTGGTAATGAGTAATGCCTGATGGATATGAAACCAGGATTCTACTATCAGGCTGGCCCATTGCCATCTACACCCTGAATATAGAAGCAAAAAAGAAATAGCACTAGTAAATATTAACTAAGAAGTGACCTGCTTTTTAATCACTGCAGTAATCTGGGAAAATTTCTTGTCTACTACAAATAATTAATGAGAATTCCGGTTTCATTGTTATGTTTCCATCTATTATAGTCTTGTCATTTTATTTTGTTTTCAAGAATTATCTAATTTCTAAATAAGTGTTAGCATTAGTTTTGTGATCATATTTTTAAGTTGAGAGAACATTAGGAAAGGATTGATTAGATAGCAATTGGGATTGGTTTCTTTTGTCTATATGCTTCCATGTACTTAATTCTTGCCAAACTTGGTGTTTCTGACCTCTTTACTTATAAATGGGTCTATTTTGGTTGTGTTCTATTTGAAACTGGTCAAATGGAAATAATTTTGTTTTAAAGCGTAAAATTAATAGAAAATACTTTTGTTTTTTACAGATGTACCCCCGATTTGTGTTCGTACACAACAATGTTATCATCATATGTGAATGCATCTGACATGGAAGGAGCTGAGAAATTCTTTACAAGAATAAAGCAAGACGGACTTGAACCTAACGTCATCACATATGGTACTTTAATCAAAGGTTATGCCAAAATAAACGATCTTGAAACGATGATGAAGAAATACGAGGAAATGCAGTTACATGGTATCAGAGCCAATCAAACTATTTACACTACCATTATGGACGCGTATGGGAAGAACAAGGATTTTGGGGAAGCCGTGATTTGGTTCAAAGAGATGGAATCTTGCGGGGTTGTTCCTGACAAGAAAGCGAAAAATATTCTTTTATCTTTGGCTAATACAGCTGAAGAAAAGGCAGAAGCTAATGAATTAGTTGGACAAACACAATCTGATCACTTAAACGATCAACATACAGTTATCAATGGCAATATTTGTTCTGATGATGATGACGATGAAGATGATGATGGTGATGATTATGATGAAGATGAAGAAACTCTTTCTTTTATAGATGAAAGGACAAACGCGTCAACTCACATTGGTGTATAACATACCTGTAGTGAAATTTTGGAGCTGTAATTCTGCATTTGTACATATTTTAATTACTCGGGTTGTGTTATTTGTTAGACTGCAGTAGTTTCAGTTGATGATGGGCGGATGTATGACGATATGTTCTTGTGTCATGTTACGTCCGCCTTATGACACTCATATTAGCTCGTATTGCTGGTAGATTTCATTTGTATCTCCAGCTAAAAAAATTTAAACAAAATGAACTTTTAGAATATGATGCTCAAGTTTGTGACATGATTTTCTTTAAATAAAAAAATAACTTCGATCGTTGTCCTTATAGCTCAATAATATTTGAGAAATTTAAGACCTTAACGTTTTGGGTTCAAATGTGGATGTGAGCAAAATGCTTTCAGGGCTAGAGACACAAGGTATGAGACATGGGTTTTTCCGGAATAACCGAGTTTCTGTTGGAATTAGAGATGGAATCCTGATGATGAACCGTGCCCCGTCTGCCGCAAGGCTTGTCTGGACTCCTTTGGGGAGCATGCGGTCCATTGTAAGGATTTTGCCGGGGTTTAAATACAGGCATGACTGGATCAGGGACGTGCTGTTTGATGTCCTGAAGCGTGCTGGTATCTCTGCTAAAAAGGAGGCTCCTGTTAATTTCCTGACGGATCCGCTTGAAGGGAGGTCCACCTTGCGGCCGGCCGGTATGCTGGTGGTTGGATGGGCAGGGGGGAAACACGTTTGTGTTGACCTTACTGGCGTGTCTCCTCTTGTGGGGCTTAGGGACCATGGGTTCATCGCGGGGCAAGCAGCGCGGAAGGCTGAGGCTGGCAAAGTCGCTAAACACGAGGGAGCTTGTCTCGAAAATCAACACGTGTTTATCCCCTTTGCCTTTGATACTTTTTGGTTCCTTGCGCCGGAGGCGGTGGATTTCCTACGACGGGTTAAGCGGGTCGTGCACAGCAATTCGACATCTCCCAAGGCGCATAATTTTGTATTTAGTAGAATTGGGTTTGCTATCCAAAAAGGGCTTGCGGCGCAGTTTGTTGCTCGCTTACCAGCCATTTCTTTGTAATTTGTTGTCTTTAATGGGTGTGTTTCTGGATGTATTAAAAAAAAAAATACAAAAATAACTATATTTGACCCTTTTTAACGGGTTAATGGTTTAATAAAATGATACAAATTCTAATTGTTTTGTACTTTTGTGTTCTTGTATCATTGATTTGATCAAGCAAAATAAAGTAGGTAATAAGATAGACCATATGTTATCCTTATCCACACAATACAAGATAAGAAATAGTTGGTGATAATATAGATCCGGACTTTTCTTGCGATAATATAGACCACATGGTGTGAGCTGCAATTTCAATAATAGTAGTTTTGGTTTTCAAATAATAGTTGGTGATAACTGATTCTAATATCTTGAAATTTTCAATAATAGTTGCTAATAAACAAGTATACTAAAATATCTTTCTTTGTAATAAGATAGACCATATGTAATCCACATAATACAAGATAAGAAATAGTTGGTGATATCAAATTCGGACTTTTCTTGCGATAATATAGACCACATGCCATGTGATCAAGCTGCATTTTCTAATAATAGCAGCTTTAGTTTGGTTTTCAAACATTCAGTTGTTTAACTACGATCAGAAGCATATTTACACGCATATTTCTGATTCCAAAAATTTAAAGGTCAATCGTATATGGCAGATTTGGCTGTTTCGGCCCTCGTGACGGAGGTGGCGGGGAGACTAACTTCTCAAGTTTTCAAAGAGTTCGATCTAATTTGGGGGTTTAAGAAAGATATTTCAAGTCTCAAGGATGATTTCGAGCTGATCGAAGCTGTTCTTGAAGACGCACAAGATGAGAAGCACGTCAAGAACAACCGTATAGAGGTATGGCTTAAGCGTCTCAGATCTGCATCCTTGGAGGTTGATAATGTGTTGGACGAGATCTCAACTGAAGCTTTGCAACGACGTCTACACAAACAGATAGTCGAACACAAGGTAAGAGCTTTCTTCTCACTCGGTTATAGTAAATTTACGTTTCGTGTTAGGATGGCTCACAAAGTTAAAAACATACAAGAGAAAGTGAATGACATTGCAATGGCATCCAAAAGATTTGGGTTAAATTCGAACCCTTCAGGGGCCATAAGTCATGTAGGTCATATGGGAGTTGCAGGTGAGATGCCAGATAGGGAAACGAGCTCGCTAATACATGATTCTTTATCTATCTTTGGAAGAAATGAAGAGGTGAAGATGGTGACAGAAAAGATATGTGACAAAGATGTTGGAAAATATGAGAATGGTGAGATACGGGTTTATGGTATATGGGGTATGGGTGGTATTGGAAAGACCACTCTAGCTCAATTGGTCTATAACCATGATAAGGTGAAACAATGTTTCGAGTTGAAATGTTGGATTTATGTCTCTCAAAACTTCCAAGTTAAAGAGATAACAAAAAATATCATCACATCCATAGATCAATGTGAGTGTACACTTACAAGTCTAAATGTCTTGCAAGAGTCCGTTCAAAACAAGTTAAGAGGGAAGAAGTTTTTAATTGTACTGGACGATGTTTGGATAGAAGAGAGTGAAAAGAAAGGGTTGGAAGAATTAAGTAAAACATTAAGTTGTGGGGCAGAAGGAAGTATTGTTGTGATGACAACACGGTCCAGCACAACTAGTAAAATATTCGCTAAGGTTCCTGAGTTACAACATAATCTAGGATGTTTGTCAAAAGCGGATTCGTGGTCATTATTCAAGAAGTTTGCATTTGCAGAAGGAAGAGAGGTCGGGGATGTCAACATAAGTGAGGTAGAACCTATTGGAAGAGAGATAGTTGAAAAATGTAAAGGACTTCCTTTGGCAATAAAGACCTTGGGTAGCTTAATGTGGTCGAAAACACGTAGAGCAGACTGGGAACTAGTGAAAGATAGTACCATATGGAACTTACAAAAAAATAATGTCTTACCTGCTTTAAAGTTAAGTTATGACAACTTGCTACCATATATGAAGAAATGCTTTGCTTATTGTTGTTTGTTTCCTAATGGCCATGAAATGGAAAAGAATGTAGTGATTCAGTTGTGGGTTGTTAACAGTTTTATCCCACCCAGAGAACAAATAGTCTTGTATGTGCTTGGGGAGGAAATTTTTAATTGTTTGGTTTGGAGGTCTTTTTTCCAGGTTGTTGAGGCCAACGTATACAGTGATATTGAAAGATATAAAATGCATGATCTCATGCATGACATGGCCCGAAAAGTGATGGGGGATGATTGTTTAGTTATAGATCCCGCACATAGGAAGGTTGAAATATCGAATGAGGTGCTTCATTTGAGCTCATCATGCCCTGATTTTCTCTTTTCATCCCAGGACTTGAGAAAGTTAAGATCACTAAGGTCAATATTAATGTGGAATGGATATATTGACAAGTCTTGTATCAACGAAATTTAATGAAAATGTCTTTCCTTTCAAAGAAAATAACAATTTAGATAAAAATGAGTCTAATGAGGATATAACCATGAATACTCCAAATTTTTTCAACCTATATGAAACCGAAAGTTACGAGGATGATAAAAGACCCGATGATGATGGGAGGGTTACGAGTGGTTGTACTGGAAGTGATCAGCACCCTTCAACTATTGATAGAACTGAAGGTAATTCTACAGAACACCAACCTAATAGTTCGAGTCAAAACGTTGAAGGAACTGACAGTTCTAGTACTTCTAATGAAGAAGTCACACCCTCTGAGGGCGGGGTCCATCCCCCTACAACAAGGAGATCTACTAGGAATACGTCAATTCCAAAAAAGTTACAAGATTATGTGGTTGAAGGGAAAGTTAAATATGGTCTTGAAAGAGTTGTTAATTCTTCTAGATTGTCTACCGAAAATAGGTGTTTTACGTCAGTCTTAAATAAGAGTGTTGAACCTAGAACTTACAGCGAAGCTTCCGTGGACCCTAATTGGGTTCGGGCCAAGAATGAAGAGATGGAAGCTTTATTTAGAAATAACACTTGGGATCTTGTCGAATTACCTCCTCGTAGAAAACCAATAGGTTGTAAGTGGGTCTACAAAATAAAGTATAAGCCTACGGGTGAAATAGAACGATATAAGGCTAGACTTGTTGCCAAGGGATATAGTCAAAAAGATGGAGTAGACTTTGATGAAACATTCTCCCCGGTAGCTAAAATGGTTACTACCAGATGTGTCATAAGTATTGCGGTTAAAAGAGACTGGCCCCTCTTCCAACTTGATATCAACAACACACAAAAGTTAATCATTTTCTAATATTCTTGTCATTCTTTTTTCTTGTATTCGGTGGTGTTAAAACACCGAACATTGTTTCTAGTTATAATCATTTTGAGTAATTTGATATTTCAAGATCTATAAATTATTTCTATCACTGGTTATAATCATTTGGTTAAGTTTTGGTTGCGATATTATAGTTGTTGACCAAAACCTGCACAAATATGTTTTTTTTTTCTTTTTTTTTTTTACTTTGATCTAAGATAGGGGTTAAGTTTTGGTTGAGATTTTATAGTTGTTGACCAAAACCTGCTCCAATAACGTTTTTTTTACTTAGATCCGAGATGGTTCAAGTTTTTGGTTGTAATTTTATAATTATTGACGTAAATTTACTTAAATCTATCTTTTTTACTTAGATTTTAATTAGATGTGGTTCGAGTTTTTTGTTGCAACTTTATACTTGTTTATCTAAACTTGCTTTGATATGTAGTTGTTGACCTAAACTTGTTCATATTTGTTTTTTTCCAATAATCTTTAGAGTATTTGATGTTTATATATTATATAAACTAGTTGTGTCCATAGCTAGCGGCCTAGCGCGTAGCACTGGATTACTCTTTATGTTTATATATTATACTAGTATAGAGCCCGTATGTTATACGGGTTAAATTAGTAAAAAATATATATAACTGATAATTCATGCATACTCTTTTTATTACCGGAATAAT
This sequence comes from Deinandra increscens subsp. villosa, assembly GCA_039602395.1. Classification (NCBI taxonomy): domain Eukaryota; kingdom Viridiplantae; phylum Streptophyta; class Magnoliopsida; order Asterales; family Asteraceae; genus Deinandra; species Deinandra increscens. Next base: position 68,013 of record JBCNJP010000261.1, on the reverse strand, counting down.
GTATTACAATAAAAAGCTAAAATTATCATTCATAATAAGGTATTGGTGACTTTACACTCTTTATCAAAAAAACAATATTTAGATCATGTCTTTACTTGTATATTTGACAAATGCAACATGAATGTTTATTGGTAAATAAGTGTTTATTGGTATTTATAAGTTTTATAAATATTTATTAAAATAAAAACAATAATAGTTTCAAAAATAATTTTAAATAAAAAATAAGATACAGATTAATAAGTGATTGTCATAATTCCATAAATATAAAAAAATAAAAATATAACATGTTTATAAAATAGAATATAAATATAATTTCCAATAAAAAAGAATTTATTAAGAAGTAGATTTGGGAGGGAAAATTTGTGAGAATGAATTTGGTATTGACATGTGTCAAGAGTTGTAATTATTTATTATAGTAGAACTAGTTGTGTCCATCACCGCATTGCACGTGGATTACTCTTTTCATGCTACATGAATACTACATTAGTAAAAGTTTTTCATATATAAATTAAGTAGACTTTTGTTTCGAAAGCGTCACAAGTCAATAGAAAAATACATGCAGGGGTGTGTTGGGCCGGATCATTCTGTTTTTTAATTAACACATGAATCTACTCTATAAAACGATTAAATGTTTAAAAACACTTATAGGTGGGTACGGGTAACGCGAGAAAACCAAAAAGAATCTAAATGAAAGTAAAAAACCTGAATGTGGTCTCTAAAAAAAGCACCATAAACATACATGAAGAACCTAAATGAAAGTAAAAAACCTGAAGAACCTAAATATTATTTAGAGCAAATTACACTTTACGTCCTTTATAAATTAACCAAATCTCACTTTTCGTCCTTAAGTTAAAGAAATAACAAAAAAACATCATTTATATTTATGTTTGGTTGCAAATTACGTCCTTTCGTCTAACGAATGTTAACTTTGTCCATTAAGTCAGATCATGTACTAGGCACATGAGGGTAATACTGTCATTTTACTTTTGTAAGAGCACATTACAATTTACGTTCTTTGAAAATTACTCAAATTTCACTTTTCGTCCTTAAACTAAAGAAATAACAAAAACGTCCTTTATATTTATGGTTTGATGCAAATTACGCCATTTCGTCTAACGGACATTTACTTTATCCAATAAATCAGGTCATGTGCAAGGCACATGAGAGCAATATTATCATTTGACTCTATAAATATGAATGGTTTATAATTTCATATTTCCTCTGCACATCTCACTAATCGACCGCCGGAGACTTCCACATCCACCACACATCTGAAGTAGCACCACCTCGCACGACCACAGTTTTTCACAACCTCATTTGCTACCAAGCCATTACCCATCCATTGCCTCTGGAAAATGTGACATTTAGGCTGCTCAATCCGCCTCCTACTCTTCAAACCCGTTGATCGTCGCTGACAGTCGTCTTGGTACGATGAAATGATTGTGTGTCCCGTTACCCATTGTGATGCGGCTGATTTTTTAAAATAGTGAAGTTAGGTTAGGTTAGGTTTGTATTTATATTTATCATTTGTAGAAATTGACAAAGCTAACTTAACTTCGCATTTTAAGAATCACCCGTCTCTCAATGTGTAATGAGATACACAATCATTTCGTCGTACCTAGACAACTATAATCAACGGGTTTGAGGAGCAATGGATGGGTAACGGCTTGGTAGTGAAGGAGGTTGTGAGAAACTGTGGTTGTGATAAGTAGTGCTGCTTCAGACCTATAGTGGATGTGGAAGTCTCCGGCAGTAAGAAATTATAAACCACTCAAATTTACAAAAAGAGATTAGGTCTTGAGTAAATTACAAAATAGGTCCTTACAAAGTCAAATGATAATATTTCCCTCATGTGCCTTGCACATGACCTGATTTAACGGATAATGTGAAAGGACGTAATTTGTAACAAACCATAAATATAAATGACGTTCTTGTTATTTTTGTAGACGGAAAGTGAAATTTGAGTAATTTCTAAAAGACGTAAAATGTAATTTGCTCTTATAAAAAAGTAAAATGACAATATTGTCCTCATGTGTCTTGCACATGATCTGATTTAATGAAGAAAGTTAACGTCCATTAAACAAAAGGACGTAATTTGCAACCAAACATAAATATAAATGACGTTTTTTGTTATTTCCTTAATTTAAGAACGAAAAGTGAAAATTGAGTAATTTATAAAGGAAGTAAAGTGTAATTTGATCTATTGTTTAAAAGATCTTACTAAAAGAGAAATCTAAAACCTAAGGATCAAAGAAAATATTTTATGGCAGTTGTCAAAAAAAATAATTATTTTACTTGGTTCTAATTGTAAGGCTATGTGTAGTGGTTTGAGAGTTGGGTGAGGGGTTATGCGCCATGTGACGAATGACGTGGCAATGGGGGGTTATGAGGTAAGATGTGTAGTGGGGGGTTATAAAGATGGGGGTTATAAGGATTTGGAGAACCAATAGGAAAAAAGCAAAAAAAATTAAAAAAAAAAACAAGAGAGGGGGAAGGCGTTATCTACATAACGCCGGAGACATTTTTCCCTAACATGGCGCCTAGGGGGGTGGTGCGGGGCGCCATGTTGGGTGCCATGTTAGCTTTTTCGGGGCTATAACGCCCACTACGGACAGCCTAAGTGGTCACTTAAAGAAAAAGAACCATTAATTATAGAATAATGCCGCCATGCCATGTGAAACTATAGATCTACGTTGTTTTTTATTCCCGAGACTCGACTCATCTTGACCTAACTCATTTCGTCACTGGTTCGCATGGAACAGAGTAGAGGCGAGCACATGTGAAACTATATATAAATCTAGAATATAATGCCATGTGAAACTATAAATCTGATATAATAATAATGCAGGCAATATTAAACATTATAAACACTGTTCTTAGGAAGCTGCATTTTCATGAGGATGTAAGGATATTAATATAAAAGTGTGATCGAGGCTGGTAAGATATATATATAAAAGAAAAAGAAGATCCCCTAATTTTCCTCTCCATATTCAACGGTGGTTCGTTCATTAATTAACAGACAGAAGTGTTTAATTAACATTTTATCTCCAAGCTGTACGTGGACAAGAAACAGTTTGTTAAATTGACTTTTTACGTTTTCCACTTAATTAATTTCTTGCTTAAATTTGGTTCGGAAACATACACTCTGTTGAATCACGATTGATCGAGCAACACATACTTCTGATTCTAGTTAGTATTTTCAGAGTTCATCAATCATGGCAAATGCGGCTGTTTCGACCCTCGTGACGGAGGTGGCGGGGAGACTAACTTCTCAAGTTTTCAAAGAGTTCAATCTAGTTTGGGGGTTTAAGAAAGATATTAAGAGTCTCGAGGATGATTTCAAGCTGATTGAAGCTGTTCTTGAAGATGCACTAGAAGAGAAGCACGTCAAGAATAATAAGGCTGTAGAGGAATGGCTTAAGCGACTCAGATCTGCATCCTTGGAGGTTGATAATGTGTTGGACGAGATCTCAACTGAAGCTTTGCTACGACGTCTACACAAAAAAAATATTGTCCAACACAAGGTAAGAGCCTTCTTCTCATTCAGTCATAATAAATTGAAGTTTCGTGTTAGGATGGCTCACAAAGTTAAAAACATAAGAGAGAAAGTGAATGCCATTGAAAGGGACGGCAAGAGATTTGAGCTAGAATCGAACCCATCAGGTGCCATAGGTCATGTCGGTCATATAAGAGTTGCAGGTGAGATGCCAGATAGGGAAACGAGCTCACACGTACTTTCTTCGGTTATTTTCGGAAGAAATGAAGAGATAGAGATGGTAACCGAAAAGATATGTAACAAAGATATAGGAAAATATGACGATAATGGTGAGATTCGGGTGTATGGTATATGGGGTATGGGTGGTATTGGAAAGACCACTCTAGCTCAATTGGTCTATAACCATGATAAGGTGAAACAATGTTTCGAGTTAAGGTGTTGGGTTTATGTCTCTCAAAACTTTCAAGTTAAAGAGATAATAAGAAATATCATCGAATCGATAGGTAAACTAGAAACAGATGAGCGTAAAGCTACACAGCTAGACACCTTGCAAACATTCCTTAAAAACAATTTAAGGGAAAAGAAGTTTTTAATTGTACTAGATGATGTTTGGATTGAAGAGGGTGAAAAGAAAGGGTGGGAAGAACTAAGTAAAACATTAAGTTGTGGGGCAGAAGGAAGTATTGTTGTGATGACAACACGGTCCCGCACAACTAGTAAAATGTTCGCTAAGGTTCCTGAATTACAACATAATCTAGGATGTTTGTCAGAAGCGGATTCGTGGTTACTATTCAAGAAGTTTGCATTTGCAGAAGGAAGAGAGGTCGGGGATGTCGACATAAGTAAGCTAGAACCTATTGGAAGAGAAATAGTTAAGAAATGCAAAGGACTTCCTTTGGCAACAAAGACCTTAGGTAGCTTAATGTGGTCGAAAACACGTAGAGCAGATTGGGAACTAGTGAAAGACAGTACCATGTGGAACTTGCAAGAAAATAATATCTTGCCTGCTTTAAAGTTAAGTTATGACAACTTGCAACCATATATGAAGAAATGCTTTGCTTATTGTTGTTTGTTTCCTAAAGGCCATGAAATGGAAAAGAATGTAGTGATTCAGTTGTGGGTTGTTAACAATTTTATCCCACCCAGAGAACAAATAGACTTGTATGTGCTTGGGGAGGAAATTTTTAATTGTTTGGTTTGGAGGTCTTTTTTCCAGGTTGTTAAGAGCAGCGGATACAGTGATATTGATAGATATAAAATGCATGATCTGATGCATGACATGGCACAAAATATGATGGGGGGTGATTGTTTAGTTAAAGATCCCGCACATACGGAGGTTGAAATACCTAATGAGGTGCTTCATTTGAGCTCGTCATGTCGTGATTTTCTCTTTTCATCCCAGGACTTGAGAAAGTTAAGATCATTAAGGTCAATATTAATGTGGGAAAAAGATATTAACGAGTCTTGTATCAACCAAATTCTCAACCACATGTATCTAAGGGTGTTATACTTGCCTAGCTTAAGGACGCTTCCAGAATCAGTTTGCAAACCCAAACATCTAAGATACTTGAATTTATCAAACTCGAGAATAGAAGTTTTACCCGAGTCGATTATTTATCTCCAAAACTTGCAGGTGTTGCTTTTGTGTCATTGTTTCAACTTATGCAAGTTGCCTTATGGGCTAAGATACATGACAAAACTTCAATATTTGGATATTGAACATTGTAACTCGATCATGTATTTACCAATAGGAATCAAAGAACTAACTAGTCTTCGGATTAAACTTTCAGAGTTTCCTGTCGGTAAGGAGAGTGGGGCTAAAATAGGGGAATTAAGTGATCTAAATATTCTTGAGGAGTACTACTTGAAGATATCAAGACTTGAGAATGTTGGAGGTTTAAGTGATGCCAAGAGTGCCAATCTCAAACGCAAAAGAAATTTGATGGTTCTGAATTTATGTTGGTCGGACATGTCTCCGTTTGCTGAAGATGTTCTTGAGGGACTAGAACCAAATCCAAGTCTCAAAGAATTGAAAATATATAATTACACGGGAAAGATTATTTCTTCAAGTTGGATCGTCAATTTAAGCAATTTGGTTAAAATTTGTTTTAAAGATTGTAGCAAGTGTGAACGTATTTCTTCACTTGGGCGATTACCCAATTTGAGGGTCATTTATCTGATCAGAATGAGCTCTTTGAAGTGTTTGGATAATGGTGACACAAACATGTCAGGTGACACCAACAATATGTTTCCTTCTTTAGAAGAATTACATATTTACAAGTGTGGGGATTTGGTTGGTTTGCCATTTTACCTTTCAAAACTCAAGGTCTTACACATATATCAAGGTGACCAGTTAATCTCTTTACAAGAGAATATGTTTTCTTCTTTAGAAGAGTTAAGTATTTACTCTTGTGGGAATTTGGTTAACTTGCCATGCAACCTTCCAAAACTCAAGAACTTACAAATAGTAGGTTGTGATGAATTAGTTTCCCTAATAGAGAATATGTTTTCTTCTTTAGAAGAATTACATATTACCTCGTGTAGGAATTTGGTTAGCTTGCCCTGTAACCTTCCAAAACTCAAGATCGTAGACATAAGTGGTTGTGACAAATTAGTTAATCATCCAGCTGCTTATTATTCAGTTGCCAATCCAGTTGGTTATTATCCAGCTGTCGATCAATTTGGTTATTATTCAGTTGCCAATCCAGTTACTTGTCCACCTAATTGTTCAGACGAGCACGAGGACATAGGGTAATAATATTTTTCACTTTCTTTCTTCTTTTTTCATTGCATTTAATTTCCTTAAGCTGGTTTAGTTAGTTGTTATCAAATTATAAATAGTTAAATACAACGCTTTCTGCTACCATCATACTAATTTACAAACACAACTAAATCCCTATTATTTTATTATAATTACAAAATATAGTTAACCTTTTGGATTTACATACCAACATTAACTTGTTCACAATATGCCGTTCAGAAAGAAAAAAAAAAAAATTGTTCACAATATGCTCCATTGTGCATCATTTGCTACTAAAATTAATGGAGTTTTAATATAGTAGCAAAACTTCATTCGACCCTTTGTTTATATACGTGCTATTTTCGAAGATGATTATATAAAATTTTCTTTACTTTTCCTAATAGTGAAATCGTGTTTTTATGAAAATTAGTTAGGATCAAGCATGTGTTGTTCACAGTGTTATACTAGCCGGGCAATTAATTAATAATTTAATACCATGAAAATTGGGACTGAGAGGTCGGTTCGAATCTTCTAAGGAGGTTTTCCGACAATGGTTAGTTTCCTCCTGAATTGGTGACTCAGTTACTGTTACACTGGATTGGTGTTGGAGATGATCGGGTAGGTGACCTTCAGTCCCCGTCAGTGATCCAAATCCGCCATTCAAAAATAAAAAAACACATTACGTCAAATATAGTTTATTAGTTTGTATGGTTTTGAACTTATTTATTTCTTCTAATTAATCGTGTTACCTTAGAAATCAAATGTTGTGTTTATAGTATAACTCCTTTATTTATTCATGGCTTTTTTTTCCCCTTTATATTAGTACTAGTATTTTTGTTTACCTAATAAAATTTTCTTTAAAATTAAATCGCAGTTGTATCATACAATAAGCTGGTGGGGAATTGGGGGATTCATAAAGTTCTAAAAAAAAGTTGCATACCTCCAAAGTGGCTTCTTCCATTAAATCCAATGTAAGTATGATATTTGAATCCATTGATCTTGCAGTTAATTTCTACGAACTTAAAGTCCTGCTTGTGTTGTTTTTGCTCTGATGTTGTTTTCTACATACATTAGACTATCTGTAACGCTGAGGATCGTTGACAAACAGTCCTAGTAAATTTTGTTTTTATTATCAAAACTGTATTTCACTAAAATTCCATTAGTAATTACATCTTCTTAATTAAATAAAGTTTCTGTTACATTTAATCTCATCATGTATTTGTTTATGTTTCTTAGATTTTTTTTCATAAACAAAAAGAAACCATAGCTTGTAAGCTTTTCTCAAATCGGCCTCTATAAATATGTACCATCTTGAGGATTGTATTTATTTCTTTCTTTCTCTGAATTGAATTCTTGTTAAATATTCAAATTGAGCCCAACTCTGATCAAAGCAGTTTTGATCTTATAATTCGGTGCAGGTTCATTGCATGCACTTCCTCTGTTATTAGTAGTTTATATTATCTTAGAAAAGGAAAAAAACCGAAAAAGAAGTACTTGAAGAAACCGAAGAATGTTCGTGGTAACTATTGTATAAAGATTGCATCTATTTCATTCCTCGACTCTTTTTTGCATATGTGATTGTAGTTTTTTGTTTGTCGCACCAACTATTATAGAGCTTTGTATTTGATCAAGATTTAGATTAAGTGTTTTAGAGTTTGTCTAAACTTGTTCTCATCTGTTTTTATTTTACTTAGATGTGATATGTGGTTTGACTTTTTGGTTGCAACTCTATAGTATGTTTTTTTTTTTTTTTAATTTAACAGCACTTTCATTAATAGCCCCCAAGCAAGCAGCTAGGAGGGACAAAAGAACAACACCATACAAAAAGGACACACTTTACATATCAAAAGTAGCCCATCTATGGCATTCTAAGTCTGATCACTTCCCTCTATTCTTGACCCAAAAAAACTTAAACATCTAATCTCATAAACATAGCTGGAAAGGGAATCTTCTTCCTCTCAAGAATCACTTTGTTTCTACTCTTCCACATGACCTAACAATTAGTCAGGATAACCGTAGAGAACACCATCTTTTTCTTCCTATTAAAGTGCAATTCTTCAACAAGAATAACCAAGTCTTGAATATTAAAATAAAAAATAGGGGGCACGCCGGACCAATGGGAAACCATAAGCCATAGATTAGCTGCCATCCCACACCCATTGGAGATGGTCTACCGACTTATTCGCATCTTAGCAAAGAGGGCAAGTCATATTCTCCATCTCGATGTTGCTCCGATCACTACTACAAAAAAGGCCTTTCTTGACGCTTTTTGCGCGTCAAGAAAGGGCGCAGATGACGCGCAAAAAAGCGTCAAGAAAGGCAGGTCAAGAAGCCTCTTGACGCGCAAAATGCGCGTCATCCCATTTATGACGCGCAAAATGCGCGTCATCCCATTTATGACGCGCAAACGATGACGCGCAAAAAAGCGTCATAAATTTGTGTCATAAAATAAGCGTCAAGGAAGCCCCCGTCATAAATCTTCTTATGACACGCATTTTTGCGCGTCATGGATTTAAAAAAAAATTAAAAATAATTTTTACTTGAATCACTAATTGCCATATTAAATGAAAATTAACCTCATAATACAAATAAAAACACACAACAAAAAATAATACATTTCATATATATAGCAAACATTACAAAGTTCCCAAATGTATTGTTTTAAGTTCATACAAAATATAACCGGAAAATGAAGCAGCCTTCTACGCAACACAAACCCATGTCCCTCCACTCATTGGACAACCATGAACCCAGCGTCTAATCCACCGTGTCTCCCGTTAAGCATCTGCAGAATTCTACACGCAAATAGACAAACATATGAGGCCGGTACTTAGATATTACATAATATCGAAGTACCGGCCTCATACTATAAACACAAATCAGACCATATACTTTAACTAGCCTGAAAAAGAATTTCTCTTAAACCTGATATTCTAGGAAATTTGTAGTCCAGAGTTCAGATATGATGAAGTCAATGCAAATTGCACATAAATCCTGCAAGAAAAGTTGTAAAAACTGAAGCACAAATAATGGCTAGAATATTTTTAAAAAATTACAAATAAGGATACCTGCAGGTCAAGAAAAGATGCAACATTTATATCAACTGCGCATATTTATCTGGTTAGGCTGGAATGATAAAATTAATTGCGCTTTTATATCTGATTCATTGTTAGAAGAGATGTAGATAGATTTGTGCGTTTGATTTCTATGGACAGTTATTTAACCTTCTGAAATTGTTGGTGTATACAAACAATGTACTGCCTGATCTGTTCTATTCATAAAATTGTGTGGAGGTAATGATAGTTTGTGCATTTGATGTATGTGTAATCCAAACAAGAGATAAGCACCACATAAAACCTACCTGATGTGACCTCCCTCTGTCCGCTTGCATATGCCTAGTTAACTTTAATAGGTCGTCCAAACCTGAAAATAACATTGATAAAAACTGGTGACATAAGACAGCAGGGAAACAAATAGCTTCATTAAAAATACTTACAAATGCCTCCCTTTTAGAGATAACTAGGTTTAAATCTCGACCGGGTGTTGCGCCGGTCGTGGCTTTAAAACAAGTATAGATCTTCTTAAGAGCAAACAGAAATTACATATTAAACAGTAGTGTTATAGTTTTTCAGTTTGGTACATAAACATTCTAACTTAATACACACATATAAGCTAACAGTTTATCCGACCAAAGCAAAACAACAGTTACATTGTAGCAGTTTAGAAAAGGTTTTTTCTGTCAAAAGTAACACAATAACAGAATGAGGAAGCTTCATTCGAAACCTAGTGATCGCTTGCTCGATGCATTTGATGAATCTGGAAAAAAATGTCTTAGTAGCAATATTGGATGCAATGCATGGGATGTAGAATATAAGTATGAAATGTTACAAACTTACAAATGACTAAACATATCCTTTTTGCATACCCTGAATACCAATTCAAAAAATATGGACCTGGATTTTTAATTCATATACAAGATAATTTTTTATTATTTTTAATAATAAATGTATAGTAAAAATGTCATTTATATAATAGCTGGTACTGCTGTTGTTGATATTTTGTAAGAGTAGATTGTATCATTGAGGTCTATAGCAGTGTATATAAATTAACTTTAAGCTGCAGCTATGGTATTAGTACTGTAAACAGCTATGGTATAGAATTGAAAAATCAGTTCACCAATTAAAAAGTGATACAGGCATTCCTAGAACCCTTTGTCTCAGGTATGAGTATATGACCTACCCAAATCACCTATTTCAGACTTAAATTCTACCTAAACACAGGTAATATGAGTTCATAAGCAAACTGAAGCAGAGGTATGAGTATATGACCTACCCAAATCACCTTAGTGGTACGCCTCCAAACTCCTTCATGCACTGAAAACATTAATTTTAGATATATATCTTCATCAAGGGAACATATAGCATTTGATGCACCTCTGAATCTAAAAGCTCCACTGGGAACAACCAGAGAGAAACTACGTTGGCAAAACATGTTAAACTTCTTCATTGTAATGAGCGAAAATATGGTAAGCTTAACTTTTAATAAGAAGCAGAGGTAGCAGCAGTTTAGACCCTATACCTTTTAAGTGGATCCATTCAAGTTATGTTTTTATCTCTAACGGGTCAAACAAATAAACTTGATTAAAGGCAAAAGGCAAAAAGCCAAAGAAAGTGTATTTTTAATATATAAAACCACCCAAAGCATTTAATTCAAAAATCTGGATTGCTGTTGAGCATTTAATATATAAAATCTGTAAACGGCTCAAAACTGCCACTTGTCCAACCGATAGAACTTAATGGGCTGAAAGTGAACATACCTCTAAATTAACTGAACCACCAGAGTTTCCAAGTACAGATTCTTGATCTGATTGTGCAATGGGGGTCACAGGCAAAGAAGATGTCCTCTGAGGTGAAAACATACAACATCAATGAATTTAAATTTTGAGGGAGGCAAACCAGAAGCTTCTGCTGCAACTTGAGCACATTTTTCCATCTTTATGTTCGGGTCTATACCAACTACACTTGCACCAGAAGCTGCATTGCCATAATATTTGAGTTTAGGACCTGTTCCTATCCCATTCTTCAAAATATAAGTTGATTTAGGTGATGTATGTTTGGTAAATGAGCTGACTTTGGTCTGCTGAAATTATACAGTGGGTCAAAATGAGTCGGAACTTGCTAACTTAGAAGTTAGAACAAGTCCAAATGGACCAGCACCACCCACCACCACTGTTGTCACAAGCGTTGGCGCTGCACGCCACCATCTCTGCCCATCGTCACCACTAGCCACCATAAAAACAAATGTAGTTGGTGAGCCCATTTTTATACTTTTTTCGTTCAAAAACGACTCGTTTTGATCCGAACCAAATGATTCTTTTTTAAAACGACCTGTTTGGACCCAAAGATGTTTTCATCTAGTAACTCATACCTGACCCAAACCGCCCGTTTTGCAAGGCTTAGTTTATAGTAATGTGTAACTACTACATGTTTACTAACCTCAGTCTCATAAGATTTCATTGAATCATCTATAGCTGCAGCATAAAACTCCTCATACCAGTCTGGTCTTGGAGGGTTGTTGGGAATTTCCGAGTTCGACAAGTTCGAGATTTGGTTAGATGAAACTCAACGTACCACTTACCGTTTGACCATTCGCACAACACGGTGAAGTTCATGACTCGAGACTCTCATTAACCGAAGACATGGCATTAGTGACTTTATTATTCATTGTAGTATTATTTATTTTGTCACTAGACTAGTTGTTGGTTATTTACTAGTTTGCCATTGTTAGGTTAGTATATATAGTCTTTCTCATGTGAAAGACTAAGCATGTATGAGTGTATGAGTGAGAGAGCTTAGTCATGTATCTGTGAAGTTGTGTGGGTTCATGAACACTTGTTCATGAACCTAGCATGAGTGCTGTAGGTAAACTTGTAATCGTTCAACTTCATCAATGATTATCTCTACATGAACCTTTTGTACTTTCTCTCTCCTCACCCAAACACTCAACCTTTTAGTCAAAATGACAGATTTATATTGTTGATGTTTATTGTTAATTATCTTTTAACAAAGTGATGGAAGAATAAAAACTCACAAGACTGCAGCTTGTAACACCGAGTTTTTACGGGTTCTTAATCGAGAGAAAATGGGTTATTTCAACATGTTGACATCCGGCATAACTCTGTTCTGTGACAAAAAAAAAATTTGAAAGAATTTTTTTTTCTCTAAGGAAAAAGTTCCTAGGGAATTAAAAGTTCCAGAGGAACTGAAAATTTTTCTAAGGAAAAAGTTCCTAGGGAATTAAAAGTTCCGGAGGAACTGAAATTTTTTCTAAGGAAAAAGTTCCTAGGGAACTAAAAGTTCCGGAGGAACTGAAATTTTTTCTAAGGAAAAAGTTCCTAGGGAACTAAAAGTTACTGAAATTTTTTCTAAGGAAAAAGTTCCTAGGGAACTAAAAGTTCCGGAGTAACCTGATAGTTCCGAGAGAACTTAAATTTTTCTAAGGGAAAAGTTCAGGAGTAACCTAAAAGTTCCTAGGGAACTCTTCAGTGAAAAATTTTCTAAGGGAGAAAGTTCCTATGGAACTTAAAAGTTCCAAGGGAACTTGAAAAACTTCCAAAGGAAGTCACTTGGTGCACCAGTTAGTCCGGAACACTTGCCAAAATTACTACAAGTCAACGGGGTGTGAGTCATTAATGTCCATCGCAACAAATTGGTGTATAACTAAGGTACACTTGTAGAAATCAAATTATTTTTCTATTTGAGACGCTCTTCGTTATAAGCAGACGTGTTTAGAAGTGGGTTGAAAATTGAAGAATGTGCACAAATTTGGATCTTTTTCTACATTGAAGATATTTGTTTGCTATTGTTGGATTAAGTTCTAGCTTTTGAAGAGTCCTTGAGCCATAACCGTGATGGTAAAAACGAAGGCAAAGTTAGAAGCTTATGACTTGTTGAAGTAATTTATTTGAAGTGGTACTATCTTTGAAGTGAAGCATCGGTTTGGTATTCACAAGACGGTTGAATTATGGAATTGAATCTCAAATTTATCCTTGATCCTTTATCTTGTTTACCTTTAACCACACTTAGGATGATGGTGTCATCCTTAAACGTAGTGTGTTTTGTTAAATTTTGGTAAACACCCTATGGGCTTTGCGGAAAAGGCTAGAAGAAGAACAACTCTTCTTCATAGGGGGAGCTTAACAAAGGAGAATGGTTAAATGAAAGATTTGAAATCGTATGAAGATCTTATTGAAGTCAAGTTGCAAGAATACAAGGGAACCGATTGTCACAAGAGTTGAGTTATTGATCCGCTTGTTCATCAACCAAATAAGGGGAGATTGTTGGGAATTTCCGAGTTCGACAAGTTCGAGATTTGGTTAGATGAAACTCAACGTACCACTTACCGTTTGACCGTTCGCACAACACGGTGAAGTTCATGACTCGAGACTCTCATTAACCGAAGACATGGCATTAGTGACTTTATTATTCATTGTAACATTATTTATTTTGTCACTAGACTAGTTGTTGGTTATTTACTAGTTTGCCATTGTTAGGTTAGTATATATAGTCTTTCTCATGTGAAAGACTAAGCATGTATGAGTGTATGAGTGAGAGAGCTTAGTCATGTATCTTTGAAGTTGTGTGGGTTCATGAACACTTGTTCATGAACCTAGCATGAGTGGTGTAGGTAAACTTGTAATCGTTCAACTTCATCAATGATTATCTCTACATTATCTTGTTCGTCACTACTTCTATTTTATCCTCATCATCATCATCACATCTCACAACACCATTGTTGAAGATCCGGTTCATTATGTTCTTCTTGGTGTTTATTTGTTCTACAAAGACGAAGCTCACAAAGTCTCCGATCCGCTTCCGTTGTGCCATCGGGGTTTGGCTTGGCTCACCGACCCTGGTTTCTACAAGGGTGAACCCTGTTCAACACAGCCTTCAAAAGACATTAAATCCCTTTAAAATTCCTTAGGCATTGTAAATACAGAAAAAAGCTACACGACTTGTGATGAGGAGCTGATTAAGAACTTGTAGACATGTATATGGACCAACTAGAAATTGACAAACCGGGTTGAGGAAGCCCAAACTTTATAGGAACATAACTTGGGCTACGAGAGGAGTCACGGGGCTCATAAGCAGTCCACGGAAAGGCCTCAACAAGACTCTTGTAGCAAACGGACGTAGGCGGTTTGGCCCAGCTGCCAAGGCGGTTTCTATTTTTATTTTTTTTTACCTAAGATGCTTAACTCTTTGACTGCGTGAATTTAGGCATAATCTTAGAAGCTTAATTTCAGTTTTTTACTTTGATTGTCAGATAATTTGGAAAAAAACTGCCAAATTTAGAATTTCCTTACAGAAACAGGGTTTGATGCATTATTTTGGACATGGAATATTAAGTAACTTTCCTTTGAGTTTACTTTCTTTACAATGTGTGCTTGGGCTCTACATCAGTTTGTAATTAACAATCAAGAAAAGCTGAATTAACAGATTATGCAGCAAGTTACTTATCAATCAAAGTGAATGTTATCAATCAAAGTATCATTTGGATCATTATCTACCATCGTATCATAAACTGCCTAATTAATCAACAAAAGCCCTAAAATCGTGGCACAATTAACACCCTTAATATGAAAGTAGGTACCATGGGATCATCAGAAACGAAATTTGAGGCATTGGAATGGTGAATTGGGATAAGAGCGGTGGAGATTGTTGCTAAAAACGACCTTCTCCCACATAAGAAAACTTCGTTCCCTCTGCTGTTGCTGCTACTACATGTTAACTAACGATCAATTTGATTTTGGAATTAGCCAAGGAAGTAGACGTGATTTGAGTTGGTGAAGGAGGAAGCAAAGGAAGCGATGACTTACCAGACGCAAATCCATCTATTGGATGATGATTATTATGATTTCCGGCGATGCCACCATACGGACTCATATTTAGGTTAGGATTACTGTCGTGCCACGTAGGTCGTCTACCATCACGAGGATAGAAATAATAACGAGGTCTGATGATTAGGGAAAGGAGGTCGGTGATGATGGTAATCGTTGTTTTATGGTGGTTGTGAGTAATGAAATCTAGGGTTTTCGATGAACGAGGGAGGAGGGAAAAAGGGGAAGTGCGAAATTGAACAGATTGGGCAGATGTTGATGTTATTACCTGGTATTGGTGGCAACGGTGGAGATAGAGTAATTGAGGAGAAAGAGAGGGGAAGCGTTTAGGGCTTGAGGAGAATTACCATGGAGAATTCACGATAGGGAATTCAGAATTGTGAAAAATTGAAGATCCAGAGTTTCAATGGAGAGAATATAAGCGGGAATCGATTTTGTGTTGAGTGAAGCTGAGATTAGGGTTTGAATGGAGAGAATGTGAAGTGATGGAAGCGGCAATCAATTTTGTGGAGTGAATGTACGAGCAAAAAACATATATTCTATTAGTTTTACTCCCAAACGATTCACCTTTTATGAGAGATTTTCTTCATGTACATGACTCTAAGTGGTAACTACTACATTCTTTCACAGTTCAACTTAAAGTTGCATTTCATAACATATAAATACACAGTATTCGGCAAAAAAAAAAATCTTAACATGCTGATATAAACTTTATTAAAACGAGATTTCTAAAGAAAATAATTTAAATATAAATAATTTATTAATTTCAAAATAAGACGGTTACTTTTAATATTTCTAATTCTCTCTGTATATATGACCCGAAAACCAATCTTAGAAGAAAACCCATCAAATATAAGAAAACCTTCCTGAGTCATCCTAAAACCCCTATTTTCTTGTCACATATAGAATAACGAACACATGAAGTTTCCATTTTAACACATTAGTTTTTACAATTATTTCGTCATAACATGCGAGCAAAATTCTAGTTTATGATAAATTTCCATGTATATTAAATTAAAGTTCTCCATCAGATGGTGCTAAAATTTTCATAATCTTTAGAGTATTTGATGGTTATATAATATATAAATATACAAGTGTGAGGCTGCTCAAATATATATAAATAATAAAAGATTATCTTTTTCCTTTTCATATGCAACGTTGGTTCATTAACAAACAAAACTGTTTAGATAACATTTTATGTGCAAGTTGTACATGGACAAGAAACAGCTAATTAAGTTGACTTTTTACGTTTCCCACTTTCTTGCTTAATTTGGTTTAGAAAGTAGAAACATACACAAATACTTACTTCAGATTCTAGTATTTTGAAATAGTAATCATGGGAGATGTGGCTGTTGGGGCTTTTGTGACGGAGGTGGTGGAAAGACTCACTTCTGAAGTTTTCAAAGAGTTCGATCTACTTTGGGGGTTTAAGAGAGATATTTTGAGTCTCAAGGAAGATTTCACTAGAATTCAAGCTGTTCTTGAAGATGCACAACAGAAACGTATCAAGGAAAAGGAGGTAGACTTATGGCTTACGAGTCTTAGATCGGTATGCTTGAAGGTAGAAAACGTGTTGGACGAAATTTCGACTGAAGCTTTGCTACAAAGTCTATACAAACAAAGAGGCATCAAACACATGGTAAGATCTTTCATGTCCTTCAATCATAATCAACTTATGTTCCGTGTTAGGATTGCTCATAAAGTTAAAAACATAAGAAGAAAACTAGATGCCATAAAATCTAGGAGATCTGAGTTAGGATTATTGAGATCAACCCATGTTGACTTAAGTCAAGTAGATGTGAATGTTGCAAGTGAGATGCCAAATAGAGAAACAAGCTCGCTAATACATGATTCCTTACTTATCATAGGAAGAAATGAAGAGATGGAGATGGTAACAGAAAAGATATGTGACAAAGATGTTGGAAAACATGAAAATGGTGAGATACGGGTTTATGGTATATGGGGTATGGGAGGTGTTGGAAAGACTACTCTAGCTCAATTAGTCTATAACCATGAAAGGGTAAATCAATATTTCGAGTTGAAATGTTGGATTTTTGTTTCGGAAAACTTCCAACATAAACAGATAATAAAAGGAATCATTACATCCATAAATAAATGTGAGTGTACACTTACAAGTCTAGATGTTTTGCAAGAGTCCTTACAAAGCAAGTTGAGAGGGAAGAAAATTTTAATTGTACTTGATGATGTTTGGATAGAAGATAGTGAAAAGAAAGAGTGGGAAGAATTATGTAAAACATTAAGTTGTGGGGCAGAAGGAAGTATTGTTATGATGACCACACGATCCCGCGCAGCTAGTCAAATGTTCGCTAAGGTTCCCGAGTTGCAACATAATCTAGGGTGTTTGTCAGAAGAGGACTCATAGTTACTATTCAAGAAGTTCGCGTTTGCAGAAGGAAGAGAAGGGGATAGCATAAATGAGCTAGAACATATTGGAAGAGAGATAGTTGAGAAATGCAAAGGACTACCTTTGGCAATAAAGACCTTAGGTAGCTTAATGTGGTCGAAAAGAAGTACAAGAGATTGGGAAGGTGTGAAAGGCAACATCATATGGAACTTGCAAGAAAATAAGGTCTTGACTGCTTTAAAGTTAAGTTACGACAACTTGCTACCATTTTTAAAGATATGTTTTGCTTACTGTTGCTTGTTTCCTAAAGGCCATAAAATGGAAAAAAATATGGTGATTCAGTTGTGGGTTGTTAATGGTTTCATTCCACCCAGAGGACAAATAGACTTGTATGTGCTTGGGGAAGAAATATTTAATTGCTTGGTTTGGAGGTCTTTCTTCCAGGTTGTTCCCGATATTGATAGATATAAAATGCATGATCTGATGCATGACATGGCGGGACATGTGATGAGGCATGATTGTTTAGTTATAGATCCTGCACATACGGAGGTTGAAATACCGAATGAGGTGCTTCATTTGAGCTCATCATGCCCTGATTTTCTTTGTCCGCCCCATGATATCGGCAACTTAACATCATTAAGGTCAATATTAATGTTGGGAGAGATTAACGAGTCTCGTATCAGCCAAATTCTCAACCACATGTATCTAAGGGTGTTATATTTGCCTAAGTTAAGAACACTTCCTAAATCGGTTTGCAAACTCAAACTTCTAAGATACTTGAATTTATCAGGCTCAATGATAGAAGTTTTGCCCGAGTCGATTATTTATCTACAAAACTTGCAAGTGCTTGTTTTGTGTTTTTGTCGAAAGTTGCATAAGTTGCCTGAAGGCCTAAGATACATGACGAATCTTCAATGTTTGGACATCAATCGTTGTATTTCACTCATGCATTTGCCATCAGGGGTGAAAAACTTAACTAGTCTCCGAATGCTTTCAAAGTTTCCTGTTGGAAAAGAGAATGGGGCCAAAATAGGGGAATTAGGGGATGTAAATCTTCTTGAGGGAGAGTTGTTGATAAACGGACTTGAAAATGTTAGAGGTTTAAGTGAGGCCAAGAGTGCCAATCTCAACTACAAAAGAAACCTATCGGTTTTGCACTTAAGTTGGTCGGAGAGCGAGAGTAAAGAGGACAGTGATGACGAGATTCTTGAGGGGCTAGAACCAAATTTGTGTCTGAGAAAACTGAAAATATCTCACTACATGGGTAAGATTATTTCACCAAGTTGGATGCTTAATTTAAGCAATCTGGTTGAAATTTTATTTTATAGATGCAAGGAGTGTGAGCTTATTCCATTACTTGGGAGATTACCAAATCTTAGGGTCATTGTGTTGTGGAACATGCATTCTTTGAAGAGTTTTCATGAAGACGAGGAAAACATGATAGGAGATGCCACAAATATGTTTCTTTGTTTACAAGAGTTACGCATTTATGACTGTCTCAATTTGGTTTCCTTGCCATCTGATCTTCCAAAACTCAAGGTCCTAAAGTTAATTAATTGTGACAACTTGGTGTCTCTACCGGATGAGATTCAAAGTTTCAAGCATATGGAAATTCTTGTGATAAACACATGTAGACATCTCAATAAAAGGTATGAAAAAGAGACTGGTGTAGATTGGCCTAAAATTTCTCACATTCCTGATATCAGAATAAGTGACTATCCAAGGCAACTTCAATTGTCATCATAAGTTTATATCACTTTACAAGTATAAGTAAATTCGTATATGTAACATTTATCATACTCAATTCGTGAGAGGTCTATTATTTTTAATGTTCATTACATGCATCTAATAAAGAGGGGAATGAATAGGGCCTGGGAGGGTCCTGGCCTCTTCTATTTTTCGCTTCGTAGTGTTAATATTTATCCTGTTCATGTTCATCTGAAAAAGTTTTATAAACTGAGTCTGGCTCCGCATATATCGAGTCCAGCCCCCCCCCCCCCCCCCCTATACTGAGTCTTCAAACTCCACAAACTCGAGGAGGAGGAATAGTGGACAAAGTATGTGAACAGGAGGAGTGATTCGTGTCCAGCATCCCATGTAATGATTGTAATTTTATTTTATTATTTTGTATTTATGAATACTAGTTTTTAATATCCGTGCATCGCACGGATGAGATTTAAAAAAAATTAAATAAAAATATTATTGGTACTCTAATATATTTGTGTGTTTTTTTAAATCAATCACTAAGTATTACATTTTTATTTTTTATTTAGTAATTTGACTTTTGATTAAAATTTATCACTTTTAAACATTTTTTTTATATATGTATTTCTCCATCCATAAAACTTAGGTGTCTGATTGAGTTTTCATTATTTAAGAACATTTAAAAATTGAGCACATAATTATTGTTATTATTTGAAAAAGACTTTGAAACCTCAAACCGTGTAACACAGAGCCTCAAAGGCTAGTTATATATACTTCACACTTAAAAATTTAATTGAATATAACATATTTTTCTGCTTCAAATTTGATTAAATTAACTCTAAACTATCAAAGAGTAACAATTACAAACAACGAGTTTCATGATCCTCCAAGCAACATCACATAATTTCTTAAACCCATTACAAGTATTCAATATATTGCTTACGTTCACACAAATTGATAGAAATTTACCATCTTGGAATTAAAATTTTCTTTTGGTTTTCAAACACACTTTCTTTCTTAAATTACTACTGATTCAAATCTTTTCATATATTAATCATTGGAGATGGAGATTGGAGATTGGAGATGGAGCTGTTTCGGCCCTTTGTGACAAGTGGTGAGTAGAATAGCTAGTCTCTTTATCTTTAGCTATCAAAGAGTTTGCTGTATGTGACATTCGTTTATTTTCTATATTTGTAATCTGACCCGATTCAGTTATCCATGTAATTTCAATATTTATTCAGGCAAATCATAAAATTCTATTTTTTACCCTCGTTTCATTTAATATGTAATATATATATATATATATATATATATATTTATATATATGTTACTAGGTTAGTAACTCGTGTATTACACGGGTTGACTAAATATTCGTAATATGAGATAACTAGAAAAAAAAAATAATTGATATAAGATTGAAAAATTATGAATGATATAATTGCGAGAGTATATCAAATAGTAATTTTATAGTAATTAAGTAAATATTACATTTTTATAAAATATAGTAAATTAGAGTATTTCATATATCACATTTGAGAAATAAATTGATTAATGGTTTACTTTAAAGTGATGTTAAGAATTACAATAATAAATTTTATTTTTCAGAATATAAAAGGGTGTTTGACATTTTAGTATTTTAATTGAATAGATCAACCACCCTAGTATATAATATTTTTAATTAATAAATATTAGTAACTATTATTGAAAATATTAGTAACTATTATTGAAAATTCGAAAATTAATTGTTACATTTCTTAATATTAAAAAATTCTAATAATTTATGTAAATTTGGTTAGTTAATAAATAATTTAAGTAAATATACATACTTAATAAATATTAATAACTATTTATAATAATTTTAATTAAATTTGAAGTTGACTTTTAGATTTAGAAAGTTAAAATATTAAAATTGGAAAAATTGAATTTTTAAATAAAGAAAATTTGAAATTGAGTGGGGTATTGACAAGTGGAGAAGCTTAGGTGGATGCCCTAGAAAAATGACATGTGACACCCAAGTTATTGCTTTATTAGAATGAAAGATGCATGTTAAGGTCATACCCGAGTCAACTCACGAAATCAATGGTGATAATCATTTGACAACTCCAACACTATATATTAATGGTGGTAAAATAATAAAGATTATAAAAAAATATAGTTTTTATAAATCGATTTTTTTTATAAATAAAACATTTAAAGGATTACCAAGTGTTACCAAGGATTACCAAGTGTTACCAAGGATTACCAAGAGCTAAAATTTCATGTATAAATACGGCATGCTTGGACCAAAAATTAACACACTCAAACTCATTTCTTACTCCCAAAAACGCTCACGAAGATATATCCATTTCTCCTTCCAATTCCACGACAGAAGGAAATTATCTACCTTTTGAAGACTCACGAGTGGATTCAGCATCCTCCTACTATATTCCTTCTCCTTGCTTGCTTTAAGTGAGTAATCATTCGTTATTATTTTTTTATGTCGTTATTTTGAACTAGTCGAGCCTTCAGGTTAACTATAATCTCTAAAGAAAAATACTAATCTTAAATATTTTATACTCCTCAAATAGAAGCACCTCGTGTGTTAATCATAAATTAAATTTCTATAGTAAACTTATATTCATAGTTTTATTTTATTTGCATAAACGAAATTTTATTACATTAAAACGTGTCCCAAATTTATTTATTACACTTACTTCAATTATATTAAATATTAGATCTAACGGATCTCCGTTATGTCCGTTAAGACTCTAATATTTGTAACATTAATAAAGTATATTTTATAAACTAAATTGGGACTTTTGACTTATAAAAGGCAACTGTTTTTATATATTTTGTATAAACTAAATAAACAACTCAGTTGGAAAATATCATTCATACAACTCACTCCAAATATAACTCGTAAATCTAGAGCACGTTTACTTGAATATTCAAATACACTTATATTTATTTTCGTAGAATAAATATACATATATCAAACACAAATAATTATCACCAACGGTTAAAAGGGTTAACTCACGTAACTAGACTCGACTAGTCTAAATGGTTGACTTACATACTTGACCTATATCAGTAAACCTTAAAGTGTCTTTATATAATTTTGGACACGCATATGTCATCGTCATATCACTCGGACTATTTTCATATTTCACTTATTGATCAAGTGAGTATTCATATCCCCTTTCGTTTTTAAGTTTTGGGATGTGACATGTATACATATTCAAATATCAGATCTTTATTCATTTACAAACCATGCGATTTCATTTCATGTCTATGTGTGATTACATGCTATATGTTAGACTATGTTGTTTTTATGCAAAATTCAACTTTCAAGTGTAATCATTAACATACAAGCCTACGGTAACAATGATAGATCTATTGGCTGACAACCCACCTAAATTTGACTGTATAGACAGCATTTGGGTGATTGAAACCTATCACAATTAGCTATGACCTGAATTTGACTGTATAGACGGCATTCGGGTTATGGTACAAGTCATCAAGGTTTGATTATGCAAATTCAATATTGGTTTATTCATACATGCTTGAGTTTACATCAGACATTTGAATCGCTTACATACTACTATATGTATTTTAACCCTATGTTTATTCACCAACTATTTTAGTTGACACTCTCTATTTTTATACATGTTACAGGAAATGCGGTTAGAGCCATACTTGATTGATGCTAACATCTAGGATGCTTTGGACCTAGATTAATGAAATCAAACTTTATCTTTATGTTATGTTATGTGTATTGGATCCTTCTGTAAGACTTGGAATTTGGTAATGAATTATTATTGAGACTTTAATTAGTGTCATGAGCATTTGGACAATCATCATGCCCCGACGTAAATTCCGCCGTCGGTTGGGGTGTGACACTGTACTTCAGGGATTCAAAAACGATATCGTGGTCTCAAGGATGATTGTTTACTGCATCAAAGTTGCTCTTCTACATGCAAAAGAGAAACACATGAAAAATAACGGTGGAGAGTTATCGCTAAAACGTCTCAAATCTGCATCTTCGGACGTAGATAAGGTGTTGGACGAGATTTCAACCACTAACCTCTAAACTTAGAAAAACTGGCATTTATGGCGTGCAATGCGCATCATAAAGGGGGTCGGATGACACGTAAGTTTGTGAATTGTGAGTGGGAATAGGTATTTGATAAAAACATAAGGCGATGGAACAGAGATGATCCACATTTATAATAAAGTGTATTCTGTGTTTTTTATCCTTTATGATAGGAGACCAATGACAAGCAAAAATGTGCGTCATCTATTCTTTGAATTTTAGAAATTATGATAGTTTTCTATGACACACACATTTGTGCGTCATAAAATTAGTGTGTCATAATTCGCTTATCAATAAAAGCCAATTAGTAGTGAATATTATGTATACATTTGCTTTGCTCACTAGATCTCATTATTCTTGATGAAATAACAGAAAGTAATCCCTAGGTTTTGTTTCTCTCTGTCACTAACATCACGTTCTCAAGATTTGATTGAGTTTTGAGTTAAGAAAGATCATACATTTTGCTCGGTCGATCTCCTTATTCCTGATAAAATCATAGTAAGTAATGCTTAGCGAATTGTGGAAGTGAGAAAGTATGATAGTATTACATTTTTAGTTAATAATGCCTATTGTATTCATTTTATTAAACAGAATTATAAATATCAAAAATCAAATAAAATTTTATTTGTGAACAGATATTTAAGCTAATTAATGAATATACTACTCAACATTAAAGGATCTTGGTCAATATTATCACAAATCACAATATTCATTCTTCCGTTAGCTCCTACAAATCAGTTTTTACCTTTCCTTTATTATTGTTTTCCTATGTATACAATATATTGCTTTATATATTCTTATTTCCCATTCTCATTGTAAGAGACAATTTGAGTGTTACAAAGATTGAATATGCACGAGATGATCATTATTAAGATGGCATCAGAGCAAGATTCAACCTAAATTTAAAACATAAGAGGTTGTGACAATGACCGGGGACAACGACAATAAAATACGAGGGAGGAGAAGTGAAGAGATAGAACATTGCTCCTTCTGTGAAAAAGATGGTCACAACCGGGACGGATGTTTCAAACGAATCGAGTACCCGGATTGGGGGCCAGGAAAGATAATATATTCTAGCACCAACCGTAAGATAAGCGTGGAGGGGGAATGGGTGATAGATTCGGGCGCAACCGAGCATTTAACCTATAGATCCGACCTTCTTGAAAGCAACAAAAACTCTCATGAGACTCCCGTTATTATACCAAACGGTGTTGCCATCCTCGTTGAGGGAAGAGTCGATTATAATCTTCCGGGGGGTGGGGTGGGACGGACTAAGATAAAAGGGGTTCTTCATATTCCTAAATTCAATTGTAATCTACTTTCTGTTAGACAATTGACTAAAGATCTTCAATGTACCGTGACTTTCTTTCCTAATTTTGGTGTCATGCAGGGGTTGCATTCGAGGAACTTGATTGGTGTGGGTAGATACAAAGGAGGTTTGTACCGAATGGGGATGGTCAAGAATGATAGAAGAGCAAAGATGACTATGGTTGACACGTGGCACAAGAGGTTGAGCCATGCTTCCGGAGAAAAGATTGGTAGAGTTGATTCTCTCAAAAACGTTTCCTTTGAACTAAAAAACAAAGTTTGTGATTCGTGTGCGAAAGCTAAACACACCAGGTTACCTTTTTCCTATTAGCACAATTAAAATCATTGGTTGTTTTGAGTTGATACATTTTGACATTTGGGGTGGATACCGCATACCTTCAAACTCAGGGGCAAAATATTTTCTCACTATAGTTGATGATTTTAGTAGATCTGTATGGGTTTTTCTCATCAAAAATAAAAGTGATGCTAGCAAATGCTTAATTTGTTTTCGCAAAATGGTAGAAGTTCAATTTGGAAAACCCATTAATAGAATTAGATGCGATTGGCGGAGAATTTACTTCTAATTCTATGATGGATTTTACACAAAACAATGAATTTTATTAGAAACGACATGCCCACACACACCCCAAGAAAATTGAGTTGTTGAAAGGAAACATAGGCATTTACTCGAAACGGCTCGTGCCTTAAGATTTGAGGCAAATCTCCCTAAGAAATTTTAGGGAGAATGTATTTTAACCGCCGCCTACATTATCAATCGTTTGCCTTCTAAGATCATTAAAAATAATACCCCTTATAAGTTAGTATTCAATCAAAAGCCGGAATATGAGCACATGAGGGTTTTTGGGTGTCTTGTTTATTTTAAAAACAATGACACAAGAGGGGACAAGTTTGAAGCAAGGGGAAGACTAGGGGTATTTTTAGGATACCCACAAGAAGCCAAAGGATACAAGGTGTATGATATACAAAGTACCAAAATTATTCTGAGTAGATATGTTAGATATTGTGAGGAAAATTTTCCTTTCGCCTTTGTTACACCTCAATCAAACATGGAGAATATAGAGAATGATATTTTTGAGATGTCAAGTGAACTAGGCCAAGAAGCAAAATATACGGAAGAAGTAGTTGGGCCAATACTAAACCAAGATGAAGAAAATTAGGATGCGAATGCCGAAACTTTAGAAAACATCCCCAAATTTGGATACTAACAATTTTAATCATCTGGGCTCAAGTGGTGATTTCATGGCTACCAACCAAATTAATCAAACAGAAGGAACACATGTTGTCAATGAAGGAACCAGAAGCACCAGAAGCAAATCACAACCAAAGTATTTCAGTGACTTCATAGTAAAGCTCCCCCCTTCGGTCGACCATGCACAACCCGTATCCACTCAAGGCACCTCAACGGTACACCCTATTGCTAATTTCATCTCATATGAAAAATTTTCTAACACTCATAAATCATTCTTAATGGCCATCAATTTGAATCATGAGCCAAAATATTTCAAACAAGCCATGCAGGATGAGAGGTGGAAAGAGGCCATGAAGAAAGAGATTCGGGTCTTGAAGAAAATGGGACGTGGACCCTAGAAGCCCTATCAAAAGGAAAACAAGCAATAGACTCCAAATGGATCTATAAAATAAAGTGTAAGCCTAATGGAGAAGTGGAAAGATACAAGGCCCGTCTTGTCGCCAAAGGATTCATTCAAATGGAAGGGGTAGATTTCCACGACACTTTTATCAAAGGATCTTGGTCAATATTATCACAATATTCATTCTTTCGTTAGCTCCTACAAATCAGTTTTTACCTTTCATTTATTTGAGATCTTGCTCAATGGGAAAGGAACTTGGACGACATCCTTGTATGCCGCTATCATTCAATATATCGAGAGTGTATTTTCTTTGGCTTAGAACGTAGCCTTCGGGTGTTCTCGCCACTTCAATCCCAAGGAAATACTTCAAGGGCCCAAGATCCTTGATGCTAAACTTTTCATGAAGATGTTTCTTTGTTCGTTGTATTTTCTCCGAATAATTTCCCACGACAATCACATCGTCTACATAGATAAGAGCGGCAACAAAAACATCTCCCCTTTTGTATGTGAAAAGAGAGTAGTTTGCCTTTGATTGGTGAAAATCAAGACTAAGAAGGACAGTGGTGGATTTGTGATACCAGTTACGTGATGCCTGCTTTAACCCGTATAGAGACTTACGGAGACGACAAACTCGGGTCTCATTTTCCTTAGAAAAGGCTTGAGGTATGTTCATGTATACCTCCTCATCCAAATCCCCATGCAAAAATGCATTATTTACGTCAAGTTAGTGAATGATTCAATCTCTCTTAACTGCAACCGCTAGGAGGGTTCTAACGGTCATGAGCTTCGCCACGGGAGCAAAATATTTACAAAGCACAAGTTGCAGACATATTTACGAAGGGATTGGGGGCACAGCAACTTCAACTACTTCTTGGCAAGTTGGGCATTAAAGATTTACATGCTCCACCTTGAGGGGGAGTAAAGGATCTTGGTCAATATTATCACAATATTCATTCTTCCTTAGCTCCTACAAATCAGTTTTTACCTTTCCTTTATTATTGTTTTTCCCATGTAGAGAGTATATTGCTTTATATATTCTTATTTCCCATTCTCATTGTAAGAGACAACTTGAAAGTTACAGAAGAATGAATATGCACGAGATGATCATTATTAAGACACATAACATATTTAAAGTTATAAAAAAAATCAAAATGTTAATTAATATTATTATATAACTTTTGTATGTGTATGGAGATTATGGAGTGATTAGTGGTAGATGAGAGTCCCCACCACTTTAATCATGCCGATGCCACCCACTAAGACTCCGTTTAATGGAATGCATCATTTCAATAGTTCTAATTTTTTCAATAATCTTTAGACTAGTTGATGTTTATATATTAATATAAATTTAAAAGTGTGAGGCTGCTAGAATACATATATATATATAAAAACAAAAAAGAAAGAAACTTTTCCTTTTCATATTCAAAGCTGGTTCATTAACATATATAATTCGTTTAGTTGGACAAGAAACAGCTGCTAAAGTACATATATACAAAAAGGAGACTCAATCTTTTCGTTTTCATATTCAAAGGTGTTTCATTAACGGACAAAATTTGTTTAGTTGGACCAAGAAAGAAACAGCTTGGTAAATTCCCTTTTTACATTTTCCACTTTCCTACTTAATATATAATTTAGAAACATGCACTCCGTTCTTGAATCACGATTGATCGATTGATCTTCCGGTGGCATACACACATACTTACTTCTTATTGTAGCAAGTATTTTCAAAGTTTATCAATCATGGCAGAGGCGGTGGTGGCTACTGCGATTGTTTCGGCTCTTGTGAAGGAGGTGATGGGAAGACTGACTTCTTTAGCTACCGAAGAGTTTGGTCTACTTTGGGGAACTAAAGACCATATTTTGAGCCTCAAGGATGATTTCGATTATATCGAAGCTTTTCTTGCAGATGAACAACAAAAGCAAGTCAAGACTAACGTTAGAGAGTTACAGCTTAAGCATCTCAGATCTGTATCCTTGAAGGTTGATAATATGTTGGACGAGATCTCAACTGAACCGTTGCTACAACATCTATACAAACAAAGAGGACTCGAGTACAAGGTAAGAGCCTTCTTCTCCATCCATCATAATAAATTTACGTTTCGTGTTAGAATTGCTCACAAAGTTAAAGGGTTAAGAGAGAAAGTGAATGACATTGCAATGGCATACAAGAAATTTGGGTTCGAAATAAACCCTTCAGGTGTCATAAGTCATGTAGGTCATATAGGAGTTGCAGGTAGGATACCATTGCCAGATAGGGAAACGATCTCGAAGATTAAGTCTTCAGTTATTCCCGAATCAAGAAACAAAGAGGTGAAGAAGATATCAGAAAAGATATGTGACAAAGATATAGGAAAATCTGGCAATGATGGTGATCAGATTCGGGTTTATGGTATATGGGGTATGGGTGGTATTGGAAAGACCACTTTAGCTAAATTGGTCTATGATAGTAAGAAGGTGGAAAACTTTTTTGAGTTGAAGTATTGGGTTTATGTCTCTAAAAACTTCCAAGTTAAAGAGATAATAAAAGGAATCATCGAATCCCCATAAGTGTATCATTAGATAAATATGACCGTACAGTACCTACACAACTAGACAACTTGGTAAAAATCCTTCAAAACATATTAGGGGGAAAGAAGTTTTTAGTTGTATTAGATGACGTTTGTATCGAAGATAATGAAAAGCCCGAGTGGGACATATTAAGTGACGCATTAAGTTGTGGTGCAGAAGGAAGTATTGTTCTGATGACAACAAGGTCCCGCAGAACTAGTCGAATAATGGCTAAGGTTTCAGAGTTACAACATGAACTAGGATTTCTATCAAAACATCATTCATGGTTACTATTCGAGAAGCTTGCGTTTGCACCAGAAAGAGAGTCCCAGGATGTCGACATAAGTGAGCTAGAACCTATTGGAAGGGAGATAGTTGAGAAATGCGAACGACTTCCTTTGGCAATAGAAACCTTGGGTAGCTTAATGTGGTTGAAAAAAACTAGAAAAGATTGGGAAGTAGTGAGAGACAGTACCATATGGAACGTGCATGAAAATAAGGTCTTGCCGTCTTTACAGTTAAGTTATGACAATTTGCTACCATATTTGAAGAACTGCTTTGCTTATTGTTGTTTGTTTCCTAAAGGCCTTGATATAGAAAAGAATTTAGTGATTCAGTTGTGGGTTGTTAACGGCTTCATTCCACCCAGAGAACAAATGGACTTGTATGTGCTTGGAGAAGAAATTTTTAATTGTTTGGTTTGGAGATCTTTTTTCCAGGTTGTTAAGAAGAACAAATATAAAATGCATGATCTGATGCATGAGATGGCACGATATGTGATGGGGCATGATTGTTTAGTTATAGATCATGCAGGTACGAAGATTGAAATGCCGGATGAGGTGCTTCATTTGAGCTCATCATGTCCCGATTTTCTCTTTTCATCCCAGGACTTGGGAAAGTTAAGATCATTAAGGTCAATATTAATGTGGAAAGGTATCAATAACGAGTCTTGTATCAGCCAAATTCTCAACCACATGTATCTAAGGGTGTTATATTTGCCTGGGTTAAGGACACTTCCTAAATCAGTTTGCAAACTCAAACATCTAAGATACTTGAATTTATCATTCTCAAAGTTAGAAGTATTACCTGAGTCGATTATCAATCTCCAAAACTTGCAAGTGATGATTTTGCGTGAAAGTAGCAGATTACGCAATTTGCCTGATGGGCTAAGATACATGAAGAATCTTCAGTATTTGGATATTGAACATTGTTTTATGATCAGGCCATATGGATTAATCAAAGAACTAACTAGTCTTCGACTTAAACTTTCGGTGTTTCATGTTGGTAAGGAGATTGGTGAGGCTAAAATAGGGGAATTAGGGAATCCTAATTTTCTTATAGAGGAGTTGCGTATATCAAGGCTTGAGAATGTTGAAGGTTTAAGTGATGCCAAGAGTGCTAATCTCAAATGCAAAAAAAACTTGAAGGTTTTAAAGTTAGATTGGTCGTCGGACAGTTTTGATTTACGTAGCTCGACCATTTCTCCGTATGCTATGTCTCAGCTTGTTAACCTAAACACTCGATTGAACTCACAAATCATGAATCAAACATCGATGGATCTTTTATTGATAACGAATTGAAAACAGGAATGAAAGGAATACAAAAACGAACTGAAACTAAGCTAACCTACATGATCTATATAAATAAGCTTCGAACTAACTAACGGCTATATCAAGATTAACGAAAACTAACTAACCATTAAGAAACTTACACAAATACCCCCTGAACATTAAGACAATGTTCATAAAGCACCCGATACACATATTCTTTAATACCAACTGATCACAGGTTCGAATCCGGTCAGCTAACAAACTCAGACATATTATCTAACAATCTCCACCTTGGCTGAGTTTGCCAAACCTAACCCATCACATTTCAATCTAAAGGGACAATGATGACCAATTACCACCCAAAGACTTCAACATCATCGCAAACTAGCGGTCCAATGGACTTATGTTTACTAATGTGCTTCCATCTAAGAATGATAACTCCACCATTTTGACCCGTTTCAGAATTACTCAACCCCAAGCAAGTTTAAGCATTTTTGAAACTTGGCATTGGGTAAACCTTTAGTAAAACAATCTGCTGCATTATTATCAGTCAAAATATGCTCCACATAAACTTCTTTGGAGCTTATAACCTCTCGGATAAAATGCAGCCTAACCCGAATGTGTTTAGTCCTATCATGATAAACACTATTCTTTGACAATTGAACTGCCCCCATGTTATCACAATGCACCACTGTTTTATCCTTCTTTAGACCCAGTTCTCTGCAAAATCTCTTCAACCACAGGCATTCCTTCACAGCTTCAACCAATGCCATGTACTCAGCCTCTGTGGTTGATAATGCAACTACATGCTGCAAACAGGACCTCCAACTCACAGTATTTCCTAGAACTTGAAAGCAATACCCAGTTACAGATCTTCCCTTGTCCAGATCTTTAGCATAATCTGAGTCCACATAGCCTTTAACAGTCCCAACTAACAGCTTCTTATCCTTAAAAATCAGACCTTTCTCTGCTGTCCCTGCCAGATATCTCAATAGCCATTTGACAGCCTCCCAATGAAGCTTACCAGGACAGGACAAATATCTACTCACAATGCTGACACTATAGGCTATGTCAGGCCTTGTGCACACCATAAGATACATGAGGGATCCTACAGCATTTGAGTATGGCACTTTGTCCATATAACTCCTTTCCTCATCTGTTTTTGGACAATCTTCCAAAGACAATCTGAATTGAGACCCACATGGTGTTTGAACTGGCTTGCAGCCCTGCATTCCATAAGTTTTCAAAACTTTCTGAACATAAGACCCTTGAGACAGCTTCAGTACTCTCTTCTTCCTGTCTCTGCTAATCTCCATACCCAAAATCTTCTTGGCTGGTCCCAACTCTTTCATATCAAACCTGGACATTAGCATCTTCTTGGTCTCTTCTATCACCTGCACAGACTCACAAGCCAGTAGCATATCATCTACATAAAGTAACAGATAGATATACTTACCTTTGCTATGTTCCCTCATGTAAACACAAGGATCATAAGCACTTCTTCTGAATTTGTTTGATATCATGTGATCATCAAACCTTTTGTACCATTGCCTTGGGGATTGTTTCAATCCATACAAGGACTTTTGCAACCTGCACACCTGTCCTTCTTTACCTTTTATTACAAAACCTTGAGGTTGATCAATATAGAGCTCTTCATCTAATGAACCATGTAAAAAAGCTGTTTTAACATCTAACTGTTCCAGCTCTAAATCCTTAGTAGCAGTAATAGACAGAATGATTCTTATTGAGGTATGTTTCACAACAGGTGAAAATATCTCATGATAATCAACTCCTGCCTTTTGCCTAAACCCCTTAGCTACAAGCCTAGCTTTAAACCTTGGTTTCTCTCCTTCACTTAAAGGTTCCTTTAACTTGAAAATCCACTTACAAGGTATAACTTTCTTGTCAACAGGTTTATCACTAAGTACCCATGTTTCATTCTTATTTAAAGAGTCTATCTCATCATTCATTGCTTCAATCCATTTTTCCCTATCAGGTGAGGCCATTGCTTCCTCATAGCTACCTGGATCATCCCCTTTTAACTGATCAACCATAGACACAAATACAAAAGCTGACACATCCTCCTCACTTCTAAACCTTATGGGCTTAACAATCTTTCTCTTAGTCCTATCTCTAGCAAGAGTATAACTGCTACCTGACCAAATCATTCCAGGACTATTAGAACTACTTTCCTGGTCATTACTAACAGGACTAGTGCTACTACTACTATTTGGTTCAACCTCAGGGATCATGACATTTTTGCCCTTATCCCCTTCATTAGGCTCCACCTCAATGGTAACACCCTCACTACTAGACCCTTGACTCTTACTATCAGACTTGCCCATCACATCCTTATAGAAAAGATCCTCTCTAAAAGTAACATTCCTACTTATTAGGATCTTAGGACCTTCACCATCTAATTTCCACAACTTATACCCTTTTACCCCTTGAGGGTATCCTACAAATACACACTTAAGGGCCCTGGCATCTAATTTGTCCTGATTTATATGAGCATAACATATAGACCCAAAAACTCTTAAATCCTTATACTCCACCTTATTTCCTGTCCACACCTCCATGGGTGTTTTCATATCCAAGGCAGTTGAGGGTGACAAATTGATCAGATGAGCAGCTGTATTAACAGCCTCCCCCCAAAACATCTTTGGTAATCCTGAACTCAACAACATACACCTAACTTTATTTAAGAGGGTCCTATTCATCCTCTCAATCAATCCATTTTGTTGTGGAGTCCCAGGGATGGTTAAATGCCTTCCTATTCCTGAACTCTTACACAACTTATCAAACTGGTAGTTACAGAACTCAAGACCATTGTCTGTTCTAAGTCTCTTAACTTTCTTATTAGTTTGATTCTCTACCAAGTGTTTCCAGTTCTTAAAACTATCAAAGGCATCTGATTTATTCTTAAGAACATATACCCAAACTCTCCTAGAGAAATCATCCACTAAGGACAGAAAGTACCTACCACCTCCCATAGTTTGAGTCCTAGAAGGCCCCCATAAATCAGCATGTATATATTCTAATACATCTCTAGTAGAGTGTTTACCCTTTAAGAATTTAACCTTATGAGCTTTACCCATAACACAATGCTCACAGAAACCAACACTATTACTAGAGAGCTTTTCTAGAACACCTTGTTTCTGCAATTCCACCAATCCTTGATCACTCATATGTCCTAATCTCTGATGCCAAAGTTTAACATCAGAATTATCATCTTTGGTCACAGCATATGATTCTCCCAAGTTCCTATTGACATCAAGAACATAGATATTATTCTCACCTCTAGTTCCTGTCATTACAACTCTAGAACCACTAACCACTTTCACTCTCCCATTCTTGAGACTCACAGTATGTCCCTCCTTCTCAAAAGTACCAAGGGATATGAGATTTCTTGTCAACTCTGGAATGAACCTAACACCTCTCAATTTCAGATTTTCACCACTAGCCAAAGCAACACAGACAGACCCTTGTCCCTCTATTCTACAAGGCCTGCTATCACCTAGCTTGACTGAGCCCATATCATGCAAATCAAGATCACTAAACAGGTCCCTATTAGGTGTCATATGATAACTACAACCTGAGTCTAATATCCAGTTATCAACACTTAACCCCTGAGACACAACAAGAACCTCACAGATATCATACCCATCACAGGATCCATCATCAAGATGAGTCAGATTTACCTGTGGCTTATTTGAATTTGAGTTATTGTAAGAATGGGAATTGCCACCATTCTTAAATTTCTTCTTTTCAGGACAATCCCTTTTTAAGTGATGTTCTGATCCACAGTTATAACATTTCAAAACTCTACTGTTTTTAGATTTTGATCTATTTCCTGGTTTTTTAGATTTAAATCTGTTTTCATTCCTACCTCTAATAAACAGCCCTTCCCCACCAGATTCTTCCTTTATGTCAGTCCTTCTTTTCAATTCTTTTGAATTCAAGGCTGACATAACATCCTCCATTGATATTGTATCCCTGCCATACATCATAGTGTCTACGAAATTTTCATAACTAGATGGCAGGGAGGTAAGAAACAAAATTGCTTGATCTTCATCATCTAACTTATTATCAATGTTTTCAAGATCAAGTATAATTTTGTTAAAATCATCAATATGTTCATTTACAGTTTTACCTGGTGCCATTTGAAAAGTGTAGAGCCGTTTCTTTAGGTAGAGTCTATTGGCTAAAGACTTGGTCATGTAGAGTGACTCAAGCTTAGCCCAAATACCTGCAGCCGTCTTTTCCTTCGCCACTTCCCTGAGAACACGATCCCCCAGACTCAAAATGATTGAAGAATGAGCCTTCTCCAATGTTTCTTGCCACTTGTCATCGGCCAATCCTTCCGGTTTACCAGTTTCCCCTTTCAAGGCATCCGATATTCCCTGGTACACAAGAAACGCCCGCATTTTGACTCTCCATACGTTGAAATCGTTTCTTCCGTCGAATTTCTCGATCTCCAACTTCGTACTCACCATCGCAGATCACCTAATTTGAGTTCCCCCTTGATTCAGCCGATCAATCGAGACGAAAGAGCCAACCCTAGGCTCTGATACCAATTGTTAACCTAAACACTCGATTGAACTCACAAATCATGAATCAAACATCGATGGATCTTTTATTGATAACGAATTGAAAACAGGAATGAAAGGAATACAAAAACGAACTGAAACTAAGCTAACCTACATGATCTATATAAATAAGCTTCGAACTAACTAACGGCTATATCAAGATTAACGAAAACTAACTAACCATTAAGAAACTTACACAAATACCCCCTGAACATTAAGACAATGTTCATAAAGCACCCGATACACATATTCTTTAATACCAACTGATCACAGGTTCGAATCCGGTCAGCTAACAAACTCAGACATATTATCTAACACAGCTTCATGAAGATGTTCTTGAGGGACTAGAACCACATCCGAGTCTACTCAAAGAATTGAGTATATCTAATTACAAGGGAAATATTATTTCTTCGAGTTGGATGGTCAATTTAAGCAATTTGGTTAAGGTTACCTTTTTAAATTGTGATAAGTGTGAACACATTTCCTCATTTGGAAGATTACCCAAGTTGAGGCGCATTACGTTGGAACACATGTCATCTTTGAAGTGTTTACATAATGATGACACAAACAATATGTTTCCTTCTTTAGAAGATTTACATATTGACGGGTCTTTTGACTTGGTCACCTTGCCATGTAACCTTCCAAAACTCAAGTTCTTAACATTGAGGTACTGTACGGATTTGGTTTCCCTTAAAGAGAATATGCTTCCTTCTTTACTAGAATTACGCATTGAATGGTGTGAGAAATTGGCTAGCTTGCCAGGTAAACTTCCAAAACTCGAATCCTTAAGAGTAGAATCTTGTGATAGTTTAGTTTCTCTACAAGGGGATATGTTTACTTCTTTTCTAAATTTAGAAAAATTACGCATTGAGTGGTGTGACGGATTGGTTAGCTTGCCATGTCATCTTCCAAAACTCAAGATCTTAAAATTAAGGGAGTGTCACAAATTAGTTTCAGTACCAGATGAGATCCAAAGTGATCTGGACGTTCTTGTGATAGAATCTTGTAAATATCTAAATTCAAGGAGTGATATCTAGACGGGTGTGAAATATTCTTCTCACACTTATGCCGAGCTGGAATATTCTTTAAGGTAACATTTTTTCACTTTCTTTCTTCTTTCTTCATTGCAATTAATTTGCTTAATTAAGATGGTTTCGTTGCGATCAGAATATAAATACAACGATTTTTGCTAGCTACCATAATAATAATTTACAAAAACAACTAAATCTGTATTTTGATATATAT
>JBCNJP010000261.1:0-31388 GCA_039602395.1 Deinandra increscens subsp. villosa | reverse complement strand
GTATTTGTTTGTTCTTGATTGTCGTTTGATTTGCTTTCATTTGTATCACAATATAAATGTGTGCGATGACATTTAATAACAACGACTCTTTTATCACAATATGAAGCACTTTTAGTCTTTCCCTTTCTTTTTCTTCTTCTTTTGAGGCCGCTAGAATGACTTTAATAGCAACATCAAAAACATGTTTTATATTCTGAAAAAATATCCATTTGTATTTTAGATAACAAATCCTCAAAGAAAACCAAAAAGCAAGATTGAACTTACCAATTTGGTTTTTAATTAACTACGTTCATTGTACTCACCAAATTCCATTCCAACAAGAATAGCATGCATGACACAGTTTCAGACTTGTCTCCCTTGTTAGACATATAAGTTAAATGATGGAAACTTCTAGTCTAATCCGAGATGCATGGAGGTTTCAAGATGTGAGGATAACCAAAAAAAAAATTGTCATTAAAGTTACAATTTGTTATGCTCGGTGTGGCCTCGGCCCATATGGGCTTGAGCTTGTTGGTCGTTATTTGTTTCGACATGAACTGGATTTGGGTCGGTTTGAAGATTGACATGTTGTGGAAATGTGAGCAGGCCACTTACACAACTTTAGTGTGTTGTTTCCTTTTCTTGTTTATCTTGTTGATTAATTAAGAAAAGATGTGTAACCCTAGCTTTGATCTTATGTAATTGTAATCTCTAGCAAGATCAATAAAAGAAGAAACCTTGTTTGTTGTCCGTGGACGCAAGTTACACATTATAACCGAACCACGTTAAACCCTAATGTTCATATATTGTTATTTGTTAGCAACTCGATTGCTTGGATTCTCCAGAAAGCGTGAAGCACATTCGGACTGAATATCGAGTGTTCGCCCAATAAATCAATCGGATACGACCTGGAGATCTTATTGAATTCGAGAATTTTTTTGAGTGGTGAACGAACCAGAAACTGCAAAGTTGATCATTGGTAATCTCAGGGAGGAGCGTATATGCAATTAATTTGGATAAGGATTTGAACAAAATACACAACTGATCCCTCAAGTTTTATTAATGACCCCAGCCAGGGGCTCTGCCCCTTGGACCCCGCCAGGGTTGCCGCCCATTGGACCCCTCTCTATCGAAGGCGCTGCCCCCCTTGGATCCCCCTAACCTTATCGATACGGGTGTGCACTACCCCGCACCACCAGACCCGACCAATATAAGTTATAAGAGGTTGTACCGACCCATAGCCAATCCATTTACACTAAAGCATAATATCAATTATATTGGTAAGTGTGTGACAAAATGAACCCTTAGCTTTAGAAGTTCATAAATTACCCCCTCAGCCTGAGGACTGGGAATCCACGTCAGCAGAAACTAACGATGTTAGTTTTTTTAACGGAAAGATTATTAAAAAATATGGTATAAGAATTAAACTCTTGTATTACAAAAAAATAAGTGGTGTTATTTCTGGTCTATAGCAACTAAGTGGGATTATTTAAATCTAGTTTTCCAATAAATAAGTTTTCCTCTAATATGCCTACGAAAATGGCATCCAAAATCTGTCAGGAAATTTAAAGATTTTGCCGATCAATTGTTTTTTATATTTTTTCTAAATGGGTTGAAACCGCTCCAAGACGATGTTTAGTGGTAAGGATGTGTGATGAGAAAGTACCGACACATAGGCAATGCAATTATAGTGATAAATGTGTGTAGTGGGTTAGTGATAGTGTAAACAGTATAGGCTCAACCATTTTCGCGGTCAAGCCCAACTGAAAACTAGGGGCCCTTTTTTAGCTACAATCAATGTAATAGTGTGCATCTAGGATTTTTTTATTAATGAATTAATACAATAAACAAGTTCTTTAAATTAGGATTCGACTCTATACAAAAAGTTAGGATTAAATTTTTTATTGAAGTAGGATTGAATGTTTTTATAACCTGTAAAAATATATATTGAACTATTTATATAAGATTCTTTTTTTTTTAAATTTGAGGCCCAAAAACGAGAGTATAAAACTTTATATGGAAAAGCCACCCATGAGTGTCAATGATGGTTGTATGAATCTCGAGTTTATTTAATAATGAGAGTTGTTGTGCATGTAAGATTATAGAAGATTGAATCATTTTATTGATAGAGACGGTAAGCTGCATTGGATAAGAGATGTTATAAATTCAAAAGAGGTCAATGTTCAGAAAATTGATACTCTTAATAATCCTGCTGATATGCTTACAAAGGTGCTAACTTGTGCTAAGTTTTAGTTTTGTGTAAGTGCAGCAGGAGTAGGATAGATTGCTTATTCAAATTCTGATAAATGTGCAGTCTTGATGGTTCTAATTAACACTCTAGGATATTCAAGTTCTTTGAACCGCTGTTATTCAGAGCTAATGTTGATTAGGGTTGTTAATTCTGTAATACATTTATTGGATCAAGACTTCAAGAAAGAGATTGTTAAGTGTGAAGTCTTAATCAATAGTTAAGAAGCTTGCAATCAGGTTTAATGAAGTTTGGAGAGGTATTAGCATGTTTATAATACTTCAGAGGTGAATGTGTAATTCTTTTACACAGGAGACGAGTTTAATATAGTTTGGGTGATTTTTGTCAAGTCCACTAAAGTTGAAGGGTGGTAGTTGGTCTGTTCCCTTTGCAATTTGTTTTTAAGGAGAGCTAAGGTTCGATTCTTGTAGTTAGTTTTTTTCAATTACAATTTCTTGTAATTGTTTTCTTTCAATAATATGATAATGCGAGCTTCAATTCTTGATTCCATCATCTCAATTTTCTAATTGTTTACAACATTATTATTATTTGTAGATGAAAACTTATTGACAGATTAGTTATATTTGACAGATTATCAAATGCCACAATGTCTCTATCTTTGTAGGTTCGCAAGTTTATACATAGGTGACTTCGAGAATTATATAAATTTATTAAAATTTATATATAAGAAGTCAATAATGCGACGAAAATCATAAAACAATAAACAAAAGCAAGATATTGTAGCAAAATGTCAAAATGTTTGAACTTAATTCGTTTTTTTTTTTTACTTTCTTCTTTCTATTTTTCTCACCCCACGTTGGTATTTGTATAAGGACAAGTTGGACGACCCGCGCTTCGCGGCGGAGCCTTGACATGTTTAATACGTCTAATTTGTCTAATTTTACGAAGAAACAATATGTTGAGATACGGTAAAAGAATATGTTATTAACACACAAAGCAAAAGAAACCTAAAGTTGTACTGATATGATGTTCATTAGCCATTTCCAGCTCAATCTATAAATGAAAGCAACAGTTACATATAAGAGCAAAACAATAAAACAAAGATGATACCAAATAGAATGTATAAATGAAAGTTGTATTAAACCAAAATGAATTCAAACGAAGAGAATAATAGACTTTAACACTATCCTTTAAACTCCTATGAGTGGACATTTTTTAGACTTTCTTGGTTTTTATTTAGGATTTTTTGGTTTCTATGAACGTGTCCTAGTCCTAAAACAAACTTTATGTGTGTGCTACTCTTTAAAAAATGTTTTAGTTCCGCCCCTGAGTGTGCCTAGATTGAATCATAGGTCTATAAAAAAAGAAGAAAATGAAGAGGGAGATACCGGCAAATAGATTCAACCGGAACAAAATTAATGAGCACAAATGATTTACGCCAATCCCAGAATTTAAACAGATAGTCTCACAGAAGATTTGTACAGAATTTCCTATTGTGTTGTATGAATTACAACAAAAGTTGGTAAAGATATCCTTCAACGAAGATTCTTATAAAGGAATCGAAGTTGTAGAAAGAATTGATTATGAAGGAGAAGGAACTGGTCTTCTGCTTCTACAAATAAGCCTGCATATATAACAGATATGCCAGATGAAGAAATTATTCAATTTTACCACAATGGTATGATTGATTATTTCGATTTTCGTTTAACAGCTAAAACAGAAAAAACTCCTAGATCAGTTTGGAGAAAAATTTACTTTAACAGCAGGAAACATTGCTACACACACATTTCCTCCAACAATAGGCTGCAAGATGTTCTCTTCTCTGCCTAATGCAAATGGTCACACATACAAACTAGCTGGAAAAAGAATATTTATTAGCCATAAAATAACAGTTCAAAATTATTTAGAAAGCTTGGCTATTAAAACAAATATAGATTTCTCAACTCTTTGTTGGCTAGAGAGTATGGGTGATTATGATAGTTTTAAAGACAGAATAGCAATCTTAAAGTTCAAAGTAGATCCGACTAAAGCATTCATTACAAAGAATAAAAAACTCCGATCTTGCCTGAAGGCCTCAATTGGAAAGACTTCAAGTTACTAGCAGAAGGACGTTATACACAAGTATGGACACATAAAAATTAGAACATGCTCTTGCCTTTCATTGGGGAAGGAGATGACTTAGAGCTAAAACACATTCATAATGATGATGACATAGAAGACTGTGACACAGACCCAGGTTCAGCACCTTCAATCAACGGCACACATAAACACTTCTAAAGATGACGTCATCTATGACATACTCAACCAATAAACAGACAAGATGGACATGCAATATGGCAAATCATTATGACTTTTATCTAGACAGCATCTATCTACTTTAAGTCATTATTAGATAAGCATCTATTTTTTTAGTTTTGTTTGTTTCTTTCTTTAATCCCCTACCGTGGATTTAGTTTGTCAAGGTCATTGTATAGCATAGTTGTTTGCCTATAAAAGGCATTTCTTTGATCAGTTGTAAGCACCAATCAATTTTACCCGAAATAGCAATATTATCAAGCTTTTATGGCACACTAAATCTCTTTTTTGTACTCCTTAGCCAAGGATACTAGTCTCCGAGTTCTCCATATCATAGTTCCTACATATTAAAAAAAAGTATTTTTACCTACTTTTACATTTTCTGTATCAAAGTTCATTCGCTGTGCATCACTCATCATTTGTCGTCCTCTTACCTCTGTAAGTTTCTCTTATATATATATATATATATATATATATATATATATATATATATATATATATAGGAAAATGATCATTGGAAAACCCTTTAATTTTTGGAAAACTTGGAAACCCACTCTCCACCAATCACATCATTTCAATTAATTTATTATTTTTCTTTTAATGGAAGGGCATAAAAGTATTTTTAACAATTCTATTTTAGTAAAGTATTTTCAAAAATTAAATACAATTAACTAATTTGAATATTTGTTTTTATGGAGTTTATATTATTTGATATAATTACTTGAT
Source organism: Deinandra increscens subsp. villosa (assembly GCA_039602395.1). Taxonomy (NCBI): domain Eukaryota; kingdom Viridiplantae; phylum Streptophyta; class Magnoliopsida; order Asterales; family Asteraceae; genus Deinandra; species Deinandra increscens. Next base: position 26,179 of record JBCNJP010000261.1, on the reverse strand, counting down.
CTTTTATTATTATGATTTTTGGTTCTTCACGAAAATATATATATGGTTCTTATTTTATAGTCTACAGTTCTCATTCATAAGAATTAAAATAGTTATAATAATTTTTAAAGAAATAAGTTGAAGACTATAAAATTTAAATATGAGTCGTATGCTTATATAAATTTGAAACAAATGTCCATTTAAGCCATGCGATGCTTTAATATATTTATTTAAGGGGTTTAAAAAAAGACAGAGGTAACAGGTGAATACAACATGGTGTATGGTCTTATGGTCATGTTTTCAACGTTGTTATGAGAAGTTGAGATGAAACAAAATTTGTTACACCAGTGTTATCAGATGTTCAAGAGTAAAGTTACACTTATGTAGCCATTTTTAAATTGAGATGTAGATGAGATAGAACCAGTGTACATGTTGAAGACTAAAGTTACACAAAATAATTTGTTACATCAATGTAATCATATTTTTAAAGTTACATTTATGTAACCACTTTTAAATTGAGATGTAGATGAGATACAGCCTATGTTACACCAGTGTAATCACATGTTGAAGACATAAAGTTACACCAGCGTAATCACATGTTAAAGACTAAAGTTACACTACTTTTAAACAAAATTTGTTACATCAGTGTAATCAATTCAGAACTTCAAAATTAGAACTTGAAAACTTCTGATTACATAAGTGTATGTTACAGATATAGCGCTATGTTACACCAATGTAACATAACGCTGATGGTTATGTTACGACTTTTTTTTGTAAATTAGGTTTTGAAAGTTTTGTAAAATCTAGTCTTTGATCGAGAGAGAGATATAGAAGATAGAGGAGAGATGAGAGAGGAGATAGGAGAGATGAGGGAGAGATAGAGTTATTTTAATAATTAAATTTGAGGTTTCCTTTTTTTTTCTCTCATTAATGTGTTTGACCAATTTCTCAAAGACTATTTTGCCCCTCATTAATTTGAAAATGTTACACCTATTTACAATCAAGCCCTACTTAATCTAAACCACTAATTTTTTAATCAAGGGCTAAAAAGTAGTTTTCTAAGTTTTCCAAAAAAATAAGGTTTTTCATAGAACCCTACCCTATATATATATATATATATATATATATATATATATATATATATATATATATATATATATGGAGAGGATCATTTGAGAACCAATTTGATTTGAGAACTAAAAAGAACTAATTTGAGCCACATGTTTATTACATGTATCCCCCCTCCCATGAATTGTAGTGCCCCCCCCCCCCCCTGAAATTTGTGTTGAGATTTAGTTCTCAAAAGTTCTCAAAACAAAAAGTTCTCATTTGAACCTAACCATATATATATATATATATATATATATATATATATATATATATATATACTAGTTTTTGATACCCGTGCGACGCACGGACGGTTTTTTTTAAAAATGAATACAAAAATTAACATATTATAAAAATGTAATTTGATAAATGGAACTAAAGAAAAAAAAATTAACATTCGACAATATAAAAAGTTATAAATTTGAAAATACAAACTTATAAACAACATTTGATGTTTTGTTTGTCATTTTTTCATCTTCATCCAATATGAGAATTTTTAGTTTATCCCTACTCCTAACCCTTAATAAGTTAATTCGCAATCATGAAATTCGAATTTTATTTCAAAAAAAAAAAAGATTTTACATTAAATTCGGCTATATATTTAGTGAAATTAGTTTAATTAATTTGAAATTTTAAAAATTTTAGAAATTTGATTGTTGAATTTTTAGAAATTGAATATTTGAATTGGTAAATGGTCAACATCCAAAAATTATGCAGTTTTGTTAAATTGTAACCGAAAATTGTTTAAAAGATATAGAAATTTAAATTTAATGTGCAATTTTTTCGGTTAATTTGAAATTTTAAAAATTTTAGAAATTTGATTGTTGAATTTTTAAAAATTGAATATTTGAATTGGTAAATGGTCAACATCCAAAAATTATGCAGTTTTGTTAAATTGTAACCGAAGGTTGTTTAAAAGATATAGAAATTTAAATTTAATGTGCAAACTTTTCGGATATAATTTTGGAAGTATTTTTTTCTGAAATTAAAATGTTTAAACAATTTAAATTTTTGGGTGTTTACTTGCAAGTTATTTCCGTAAATTTCAGGTTATTTTTACAATTTGATGAATTATTTAGAAATATATATACATTTAATATTTAATATGTTTATATAATTTTATTTTAGATTGGTAAATCTTGAATTTTGAAATTTAGTAATTGATATGAATACTTGCCAAAAAAAAGTATTCATATCCTCATTTATTATGAATTAATTTCAGTTTTTATAAATTAGGATATGAGATATGTATTTAATGTCAATTAATTTGTTAAAAAAATTAGTTAATGACTTTGTCAATTATTCAAACCAATTAAAAAAATATGAGGCAAACCATTTGAGCGGGAAAATAAAAAAAATTGTTATGGTGATGCCATGTGGCATTCAATCTTTTCATATATATATATATAATTATATAGATAGATTTTGATACCTGTGCGACGCACGGACGGTTTTTAAAAAAAAAATGAATACAAAATTTAACATATTATAAAAATGTAATTCGATAAATGGAACTAAAGAAAAAAATTAACATTCGACAATATAAAAAGTTATAAATTTGAAAATACAAACTTATAAACAACATTTGATGTTTTGTTTGTCATTTTTCCATCTTCATCCAATATGAGAATTTTTAGTTTATCCCTACTCTTAACCCTTAATAAGTTAATTCACAATCATAAAATTCGAATTTTGTTTCAAAAAAAAAGATTTTACATTAAATTCGGCTATATATTTAGAGAAATTAGTTGAATTAATTTGAAATTTTAAAATTTTTTGAAATTTGATTGTTGAATTTTTAAAAAATTGAATATTTGAATTGGTAAATGGTCAACATCCTAAAATTATGCAGTTTTGTTAAATTGTAACCGAAAATTGTTTAAAAGATATAGAAATTTAAATTTAATGTGCAAAATTTTCGGATATAATTTTGCAAGTATTTTTTGTGAAATTAAAATGTTTAAACAATTTAAATTTTCGGGTGTTTACTTGCAAGTTATTTTCGTAAATTTCAGATTATTTTCACAATTTGATGAATTATTTAGAAAAATATATACATTTAATATTTAATATGTTTATATAATTTTCTTTTAGATTGGTAAATCTTAAATTTTGAAATTTAGTAATTGATATGAATACTTGGAAAAAAAAAGTATTCATAACCTCATTTATTATGAATTAATTACAGTTTTTAAATTAGGATATGAGATATGTATTTAATGTCAATTAATTTGTTAAAAAAATTAGTTAATAACTTTGTCAATTATTCAAACCAATTAAAAAAATATGAGGCAAACCATTTGAGCGGGAAAATAAAAAAAAGGATTGTTGTGGTGATGCCATGTGGTATTCAATCTTTTCATATATATATTATATAGATATATATATAGGAAGAGGATCATTGGAAAACCCTCTAAATATTGGAAAACCTAGAAAACCCTTTTCAACCAATCACATTATTTCTTTCTTTTTTTATTTTTCTTTTATATAAAGGGTATTATGGTAAGTTGACATAATCTATTTTTGTAAACTATTTTTTTTAATTTCCTTTAACTAATATCCTATTTTCATGGATCAAATTAATATCTTCCTATAGAATTCTCCATATCTTAATCACGTTGATTCATTCTCAAACCCTAATCTCAATCAATTTCACTTCTCCAATTCATCGGTTCCTTCTGAAGATCACGAAATTATGATTTTTCTAGTTCATCAACAATGAAGAAATTATGATTTTTCCAGTTCACGAAGTTTGGTGGTGACGGTGAATGATGTCGTCAGAAAATGTTTTATTTCTGGTGTCGAGGGTTTTCTATTCAATTCCTTGTCCTCAAGTTCTGGTGCTGAGATTTAAGAAGATTCTTCTGCAACACTAGTCAAATCTGACGGTGACGACACCGAAAAAAAGTTCAACTTATGAATTGATTACACCGATGTAACAAATTTTGTTTAAAAATGGTGTAACTTTAGTCTTCAACATGTGATTACACTGGTGTAACTTTAGTCTTTAACATGTGATTACATTGGTGTAACACTGGTGTAACATGTGATTACACTGGTGTAACATAGGTTGTATCTCATCTACATCTCAATTTAAAAAATGGTTACATAAGTGTAACTTTAAAAATGTGATTACACTGGTGTAACTTTAGTCTTCAACATGTGATTACATTGGTGTAACATGTGATTAAACTGCTGTAACATATGTTGTATCTCATCTACATCTCAATTTAGAAATGGTTACATAAGTGTAACTTTTGTCTAAAACACGTGATTACACTGGTGTAACAAATTTTGTTTCATCTCAATTTCTCATAACAACGTTGACGATAGTAATGATAGCAATGAAGAGGTTATACACTGGTGTAACAAAAGTTGTTTCATTTCAACTTCTCGTCATAACAGTGACGTTTTTTCCTTCTTAAAAAATATACATGAAATTATTGTTACACCTATGTAACAACAGTAACGAGAGTGATGAACTTAAACGTTTTTTTGTAAGGTATGTTTAAAGTTTTTATATAACTTGGTCCAGAAATTTGAAATTAAAGGAGAGAGAGAGAGAGAGATGGTGAGGGGGAGAGAGAATGAGAGATTTTAGGAAAGAGAAGATTGGAGAGAGAAATTAATTAAAACATTAATTAATAGAATTATGATTTGTCTATTATAACCTCCATTAAACTAATATATTTACAATCTTGCCCTCCTCTAATCTCAACCATCAATTTTAAATCAATGGCTAGAAAAGGGTTTTCCAGGTTTTCTAAAAAATAAAGGTTTTCCATAGATCCCTACCCAATATATATATATATATATATATATATATATATATATATATATATATAGGGTTAGGTTCATTGTAGACCCCTTAAAAAGTGTAGACCCGTAGACCCCTATTCTAACCGTCCGTTCTTTAATCCTGAGTTTCTTTGAAGGAGGGGTACGATGGTAAAAAAAATTAATGAACATCTATTATCAAACTGTGAAGCCCTAAATCCTCTCAGGAATATCCTTTCTCTCTCTGAAGAACGACGCCTGAGTTTTCAATCGATCATCAAACCGAGTTTTCAATCGATGATTGTACTCCAGTTTGCGGATCGATTATCGCCATCAATCCTCCTAAGTCCGCCATCGGTCCTCCAAATCGATTCTGAGTTTTACTTGTAAAACCTCCTAAATCCGCATCAGTCGTCCTAAAATCCGCCATCAAAACATCCGATTATCTCACCTCCGAAATCGGTTCTGAGTTTTACCTGTCAAAAAATCCGACATCCAATGGATTTAGAAACACCGAGCGTTAAGAAGCTGTTAACCGAGCTCGGAGCTTCCTATAAAACTATCGAGCTTGACCTAGAAAGGGAGTTTCTCAATCTCTTTTCGCTCTCGACTCACCAATTTGTGTGTATGTATGCTGAATTTGCAGGCTATGACCCTCGATTTAACATTCTAGGAAAATTTTGATCACACTTTGGTGTGTTTCTCTTTATTGGTATAACTAAGATCTGGTATTTAATTTTGATATAATTTTTCTTCATGATTTCATTAGATATGACCTCTGAGTTTTAACTTTTGTGCTATAGCTCAGAGCTTAGTTGAATCCACAGTTCATATGAGTTTCTTCATGCCCTATATTATACTGATTTGGTAACCATTTGTTCTATTCATTCCAAATTGGTTTTAGTTGAATGTTATTTATCTTCATCCAGCTTATGTTAATTTGACTTGATGAATTTGCTTTTATTATAATTAAATAGGAGATTAGAATCATTATGTCTAGTGATTAGAATTACATGTGTTATATGGCTGTGATTGTAATTAAAACTCCCTTAGTTTTATAAAACTCACTGACTCAATGATTATGACCTTAAAGCATGATTTAGAAAAACTCACTAATTATGACCTTAAAGAATGATTTGGAAAAACTCACTGATTATGAACTTGATTAAAACTCACTTAGTAGATTTGTTGTTAATCGGAATTGGATATAAGTAGGAATGAATTTAATTTGAACATAAGTGGTTATTAAGTGAATATAAGGTTTAAGTTAATACGAGTTTTAGTAATTTTAATATAAGTTTAAAATGAACCCAAGTAGCAATGAGTTTTTACAATTGATGATTATGAAACAGTGGTATGTGGAGAGTTTTTCTAGGTGTGGCCGAAAGAAAAAATGATAGTGTCATGAGTGTTAACATAAACATAAATAGCTAGTAATTTTATGTTCTAAAAAACTTGCCGCACTACAAGTTTATAATAATTTATTTGTGTCTTAATATACGTTGAGTTTTATTTAAGCCTTAAAATTTAGTGAGTTTTATAATAAAACTCACTGAGTTTGTTAGTGTGTAATACGAGTTTTAAAAACTCAGTGATTAAAACAACATGAATATATTGCTTAAAAGTCAATTATTATAATCTTATGAGTTTTATTTGATTCCACAAATCCCGATTCATACTTAATATAGATTTAAAAGTAGATAAAAAGTCCGATTCAGCAGTGAGTTTTAGAAACACTGAGTTTTATTTTGTTTCAAGACTTAAGATTCACTTGAGTTTTTAACAGTGAATTTTATTCTTTTGGACTCATATTGAGTTTTAGAAAAAGTTTGAAAACTCATATAAAAAGTGAGTTTTATTCTGTTGCTAGTCTTAAGATTCACTTGAGTTTTTAACAGTGAGTTTTATTAAAACTCAAGTATACTACTATGATTAAAACAAACTTGCAAAACTCAGGTTAGCATATTATATTGCAGTGAGTTTTAATACTCACTGAGTTTGTTATATCACAACTCATCGTTGAGTTTTAATATTGCTCGGTTCTTATTGTGTTGAGTTTTATTAAAACTCAAGTACACTTCTTTGGTTAAAACTCACTGATTAAATCTCAGTGAGTTTTATGTAATCAAATAAAACTCACTTTAAACATGGGTTTGAGTCTAAATAGGTTCTTTGGTTAAGGGATTTTTTTCACAAAGTAGTATACTTAAATATATGGTTGGTGTCATGTAATTTATTTTTTAAATATATCTACATGATTTCTAATGTTAGTTTACCAATTTTTTTGGTTCAACAGTTCCCCCACTCATTATGATTTGAAAAAAGTAGATCGTTATCTACACTTTGAACCAAATATGGAGTTAATTTTATATGCTGAAAATTGGATTCAGTTGAAGGAATTGATCTAGTGTTTATACCAATAATCATCGAAAGTCACTATTATTTGAAGTGTTTCAACACGAAGCAGATACAATCGAGTTGCTTAACAACAGTGCAGTTGCAAGTCATGTGAGCATAAAAAAGAACTATGGAAATTGTATCGAAAAATGGTACGTCAACTTTTAACTGTATATTACTTGACTAAATATTCAAGCAACTTTGCAGTGAGTTATTAAAATAGTTGAAATTAAAATTGAGTTTACTGCAATTTATGTATAAAAATTGAGTTTTATTAGTCTAACTTTAAAAACAACTTCATTAACCTAAATTTCAGTGAGTTATAAAACTCACTATAAATTCAATAGATTTATAAAACTCACTGAGTTATAAAAGGGAAACTGTATAAGACTCGATGAGTTTTATAACTCACCGAGTTTTAACTGAAGGTTAGTTTTATAACTCAATGAGTTTTTTCAGTGAGTTTTATTGTAGTGAGTTTTATTGTAGTCGTGAGTTCTATTTCAGTGAGTTTTAGTTGCAGTGAGTTTACATTTCAGTCAGTTTTATAGGACTCACTACAAATTCAATAGACTTATAAAACTCACTTGATTAAAATTCACCGATTTATAAAACTCACTGTCATTTAAAACTCAGTGAGTTATAAAACTCACAGAAAACTCAGTTAAAACTCGGTGAGTTTTATAACTCAGTTAAAACTCACTGAGTTATAACTCAGAGAGTTATAAACCTCATTAGAACTCATTACATCTGTTTTATCAAAAACTCAACAGTGAGTTTTATAATTTTAAGTGAGTCTTATTGATGTGCTGATAAGTGTATATGAAAAGTGGGGTTCTACACTATCAAATTTTAAATTTATAAACTGGTAATTCACCAGGGGACTATACCAACACACTAAGGCAAGTATACCTGTCGTGCGTAGCACAGTATTGGTAAACACCGGGTTGTCGAACCTCAGGGACACGGAATTGTTGAAAACAGTTTTATTAGTAATTCAGCCGGATTTTGTTTTGTTTTGAAATTGATTTTAAATTTAGAAATCTAATTGAAAGCAATAAGTTGTTGTTTGAAAAGCAGATATTTGGAAAGGATCACTTAGACATGGCTCCTCAAACTTAGGTTTGACAAATGTACCGGTAATGCGTTCTAACTTATCTCTGAGGTGAACTGGCGTCCTAAGACAAGGCTTACCTAGTTCCTATGGATAGGTTCACAATTTAGGGTTATAGACACGCCCTAGACAGTTACTACTGTACCATGATTAAGTACTGATAAGGTTGCGGTTTATGAAGTGCCCTAGGCTGGGTCCCGAGTTATCGGTGGCTCAACTCACAACTGGTCGAAGGGTTAGGATAGGTATGGTCCTAACGGTCCTGGAGTTGTGAAGCGGTTACAATTGGGTTGATAGGTTGACCTGGTAGGCCCTAGACACGACTAAGCAGGAACAGACCCGAGTTATCGGTGAATGCTTGGCTACTTGACAATGGCAAGGGTATCTACTAGCTAAGGGTAAGGTGATTTCTCACTCTAACTCTATGGTGGACTCCTAATCGAGTTCTAGGGTTTCCCTGATGATCGTGACTATTTCTAGTTCACGCGTACGCCGCAGGTTCTGTTGTTCGGCTATACAATAGTTCCCTAACGATAGAAGGCTTTGCAAGCTAGGGTTAGGGTTCCACAAGACCAGAGATTGACTAGATACAATAAGGAATTCAATTCATCAACCAAATCAAAGCAATCATAACTTTTACTTCATAAATGCAAATGTAAACGAAAAACCGATACTTAGAAAGTCAAACCATGGTTGGATTCGCCTCGCCTAAGCGATACGATGAGTTTAGCCAACCATGTTAATGTTTAAACAAGAATAAATCAGATCTAAACAATAGTTCATGGCTAAATGTAAATACAATACCAAATGGAAGCTCGAAATGATGAAAAACGCTAAATCTCGACTCGTCGAATGCTTTGGATCTTCAATTCTTCGAAGGGCTTCAACGAGGGCTTTCTTTGGCTTCTCTTCTGCTCTCCAAGATGTTCTGAATGGTGGAAATGAGCCTGGTATTTATAGGGGCCGAATTCTAAAAATTTCCAAAATTGATCCCAGGGTCCCTCACGGCCTGCAAGCCGTGAGGTGCTGCTTCACGGCCTGGGCTATCCAGGGACAGGAGCTTCACGGCCTGGACAGGGTCTCACGGCTTGGGCTACCCAGGGAGAGGAGGTCTCACGGCCGTGAGAGGCTTTCACAGCTTGCAGGTCAGGCCGTGAGACAGTTTTCACCGGTGACAGGTTTGCGGCTCAGCATCACAGCTTGGTCAGGGGCTTCACAGCTTGTTCCAGGCCGTGAAAGGGTGTTTCAAGGCATGCAAGCCGTGAAGATTTTCTGCAACTTTTTATTTTGACTTCCGCGTTTGACCGGTTGACCCGAACTTTGACTTTTCTTCATTTTCACCTCGTTTTCTGTGCCAAACTTGTTTTAACCTGAATACTCACAATAATCATCAGAAATAATTATAATTTGATATTTTCAAGGTTATTTTGACGTTTTTCAGCCCGAAATCAATTATATTTTCATATCCAAAACCACACACATCAAACATCCCCATACTTGAACATTGCTTGTCCCCAAGCAATCACTTTTAATCTCGACACTACTACAACTCTATCTTAACCACATAGACATCTAGGTGTACATATTCGGTCCGCAAGATTTACAATCAATACCAGGATTTACAACCTCGCAAGTTTAATGATTTTGAAAACTCACAAAGTCTCTCAACCAAATAATGCGAACCATATTTCTATCATTTTTTTTTCCGCTCGACTCACCATTTCACTCGACCTATGGGTGTAAGTATTTGAAGTGAACGCTCAGGTCAAGCATATCTAAGTGTTTCTTGGGTTTATATATACGATCGTGCCGCCGAGTTCGTTATGGGATCCGACCAAAAAATGGAGGGGGATACTCAAACGTTTGCTCACATATACGGGTGTGTGAGCTACCACCCTAAACGTATATCTTGGCGTATACGTACAGCCGTTTCACAATTTTCATTGTGAATTATTCATATATATATTTTTTTCTCTTTAGCTTGATTTAGGGTTTTGCAACCTTTCAATACAAGACTAAATTTTTGATTGTTTTTTTTTTTTTTTGATAGATATACTGGAGTTATGCGGAAAGTCCAGTATCTTCGGGCAATTGACGACCCGGAGAAGATCCATAATGACTCAAGGCGATTAATTTGACACGGTCTCAACATAAACTTAGAACGCGTTTAGACATACGACATCCCTCATGACTATTTATTTTTTTTTTATTTTTTTCACCTAAATATATTTTTTTCTTTTGTAGGCTTAATCTCACAAGGGAAATCGGGTGAGTGGGTTTTTCCTGGTTCACAAAACTTAATCGAAAGACTTTGATCATGCGATTTTTATGAAAATAAACCTTTAAGGAAAACCTTTCTTGCGACTTGCAGACACGATAAGGCACAAATAAATTATCTATGATTTACATTAAAAACGGTGTACTTTCGTGTCATGTGAGATTGGGAAAAATTTTAAAATTTTGGGGGAATTTCAGACTTTTGATGTGGTGAGGAAGTTATATTCAATTTGCATAGCCAACCCTTGCCATCCCCATACTTAGAAGATTGCATTGTCCCCAATGCAGAAAAAATTAAATTCAAGCACAAAGGGTTGGATAAAGTAAACTCCCTGATTGTTGTGATTGCCCATGATTCTCACTTCCACACACATCGAACACCCGACACTTTCATCATTCCATGTCTCGAGCAGTCGAATTCCTGAAAACTAAAACACACAAAAACAAAACACACAAAATTAAATTAAACCATCGGGTTGCCTCCCGGAAGCGCTTAATTTATTAACGAGTCGTTAGCTAGACTCGACCGCCCACCTCAATCAGGCGGCTTCTCCTTTATCTGCTTCCCACCGAGCCCATGTGGACTCTTTCTCATTTCATTCCAGGAAAATAGTGTGGTGATTGGGTAAATTTTAGCATCATCGGGCCACCAACTTTTAAATTTCCCAGGTCCAAATTTGATTGACCTGAGATACTGAAGGAGAATGTCATAAGAATTGGGGATACTTGGGCATCCCCATACTTGAACTTTTGGCCGATCCTCCTCAGCAATTGTTGCAATTTGTGGCTTTTGAAGTTTTGGTGGCGATCCACTCTCATGCTTGTCCACGGGTTGGTGGTCCAGGATCTCTGGAGGTTGATGTGAAACCTCCCCTTGTAGCTCTATTTCCACCACCATATCAGGCGGTTTTTCTTTTAAGTCATTCTGAGGCTTTAGTAGTGCATCGGTTTTTGCAGGATCTTGTGCTGGGTCAAATAGCCCATTTGCCTCAACTACGAGTGGCATGGTGAGACTTTCATCTCCTGGTTCCACGATCATATCGGCCTCAAAGGCTTCCTTTTCATCTGGCGGCTCTTCCTTAGGATCCTCATACTTGGGGTCTTCCATATCTTCACCTTCGAACATTTCTCCTTCTTCCCCCAGAAATGGTGCATCCAACTGCTCAGCTTCGAATTCAGCTAGCGTTTCCACATCCAGTGCCATCTCATATTCTATCTGTGATTCCTTCGGTAAGTGCAATGTATCCTTCTCGCAGAATGTTTGTGAAGTATAGTATGATTCAAGTGAGTCACTTTCAAGCGCGTCATCCTCAACAACGGGAATCGATGTCTCTCTTGACTTAGCTACGTAGATATGCGCCTCTTGCTTTAGGTAATGTGGGACTGGAAGTATGACATATGATGAATTGTCTTCATAATCGAATGGGTCCTGGTCCATTACCGTCTCCAGTTTCTGGTCTTGATCACACCTTTCTTTATATGTGAAGGCTTGCTCTTCACTCATGTATTCCTCCTTAGTGATTCCCATGTGTTGCTCGATTACTCTGAGTTGCTCATCCCCTTGACTAGACAGTTCCTCGTGAAAATTAGGCTCAACTTCATTTTCTCGCAAATGGTCCGTCATCTCATCAGATCGCTCAGTAGCTTCCCTGCTATGCTCACTCGAACTCTTCATATAATCGATCATTTCTTTCATCATCTCACGGAGGCTGTGTCCTTCCCCTGTATAAGGGCAGTACCGTGTGTGGTGAGGATCCCCGCAGAATTGGCACCATTCGCTTGTAAACACTTCATCGTGATCATGATAGTATTCTTGGTAGTAATCCCCGTAGTAGCGCTCCATGAGAATTATCGCAGATGTCGCTCAAATCGAAGAGATCACGAGTGCGAGATAGGATTGAAGAAATTAAAATGATAAATATAAAAAAATTAATTATAAAATAAAATAATAAATAAAAATAAAAAAATATATACACAAATAAAAGAGAACAAATATTCACAAAGCTAAACTACTAATTATGACTGTTCTTAACGCTACCGTGTCCCCGGCAACGGCGCCAAAAACTTGATGTGCTGATAAGTGTATATGAAAAGTGGGGTTCTACACTATCAAATTTTAAATTTATAAACTGGTAATTCACCAGGGGACTATACCAACACACTAAGGCAAGTATACCTGTCGTGCGTAGCACAGTATTGGTAAACACCGGGTTGTCGAACCTCAGGGACACGGAATTGTTGAAAACAGTTTTATTAGTAATTCAGCCGGATTTTGTTTTGTTTTGAAATTGATTTTAAATTTAGAAATCTAATTGAAAGCAATAAGTTGTTGTTTGAAAAGCAGATATTTGGAAAGGATCACTTAGACATGGCTCCTCAAACTTAGGTTTGACAAATGTACCGGTAATGCGTTCTAACTTATCTCTGAGGTGAACTGGCGTCCTAAGACAAGGCTTACCTAGTTCCTATGGATAGGTTCACAATTTAGGGTTATAGACACGCCCTAGACAGTTACTACTGTACCATGATTAAGTACTGATAAGGTTGCGGTTTATGAAGTGCCCTAGGCTGGGTCCCGAGTTATCGGTGGCTCAACTCACAACTGGTCGAAGGGTTAGGATAGGTATGGTCCTAACGGTCCTGGAGTTGTGAAGCGGTTACAATTGGGTTGATAGGTTGACCTGGTAGGCCCTAGACACGACTAAGCAGGAACAGACCCGAGTTATCGGTGAATGCTTGGCTACTTGACAATGGCAAGGGTATCTACTAGCTAAGGGTAAGGTGATTTCTCACTCTAACTCTATGGTGGACTCCTAATCGAGTTCTAGGGTTTCCCTGATGATCGTGACTATTTCTAGTTCACGCGTACGCCGCAGGTTCTGTTGTTCGGCTATACAATAGTTCCTTAACGATAGAAGGCTTTGCAAGCTAGGGTTAGGGTTCCACAAGACCAGAGATTGACTAGATACAATAAGGAATTCAATTCATCAACCAAATCAAAGCAATCATAACTTTTACTTCATAAATGCAAATGTAAACGAAAAACCGATACTTAGAAAGTCAAACCATGGTTGGATTCGCCTCGCCTAAGCGATACGATGAGTTTAGCCAACCATGTTAATGTTTAAACAAGAATAAATCAGATCTAAACAATAGTTCATGGCTAAATGTAAATACAATACCAAATGGAAGCTCGAAATGATGAAAAACGCTAAATCTCGACTCGTCGAATGCTTTGGATCTTCAATTCTTCGAAGGGCTTCAACGAGGGCTTTCTTTGGCTTCTCTTCTGCTCTCCAAGATGTTCTGAATGGTGGAAATGAGCCTGGTATTTATAGGGGCCGAATTCTAAAAATTTCCAAAATTGATCCCAGGGTCCCTCACGGCCTGCAAGCCGTGAGGTGCTGCTTCACGGCCTGGGCTATCCAGGGACAGGAGCTTCACGGCCTGGACAGGGTCTCACGGCTTGGGCTACCCAGGGAGAGGAGGTCTCACGGCCGTGAGAGGCTTTCACAGCTTGCAGGTCAGGCCGTGAGACAGTTTTCACCGGTGACAGGTTTGCGGCTCAGCATCACAGCTTGGTCAGGGGCTTCACAGCTTGTTCCAGGCCGTGAAAGGGTGTTTCAAGGCATGCAAGCCGTGAAGATTTTCTGCAACTTTTTATTTTGACTTTCGCGTTTGACCGGTTGACCCGAACTTTGACTTTTCTTCATTTTCACCTCGTTTTCTGTGCCAAACTTGTTTTAACCTGAATACTCACAATAATCATCAGAAATAATTATAATTTGATATTTTCAAGGTTATTTTGACGTTTTTCAGCCCGAAATCAATTATATTTTCATATCCAAAACCACACACATCACTTATACTTGAGTTTTAACTGAAGGTTAGTTTTATAACTCAATGAGTTTTTTTCAGTGAGTTTTATTGTAGTTGTGAGTTTTATTGTAGTCGTGAGTTCTATTTCAGTGAGTTTTAGTTGCAGTGAGTTTACATTTCAGTCAGTTTTATAGGACTCACTACAAATTCAATAGACTTATAAAACTCACTTGATTAAAACTCACCGATTTATAAAACTCACCGTCATTTAAAACTCAGTGAGTTATAAAACTCACAGAAAACTCAGTTAAAACTCGGTGAGTTTTATAACTCAGTTAAAACTCACTGAGTTATAACTCAGAGAGTTATAAACCTCATTAGAACTCATTACATCTGTTTTATCTAAAACTCACTGAAATAAAACTCAACAGTGAGTTTTATAATTTTAAGTGAGTCTTATACTTGAGTTTTAACTGACGGTTAGTTTTATAACTCAATGAGTTTTTTTCAGTGAGTTTTATTGTAGTTGTGAGTTTTATTGTAGTTGTGAGTTCTATTTCAGTGAGTTTTAGTTGCAGTGAGTTTACATTTCAGTCAGTTTTATAGGACTCACTACAAATTCAATGGACTTAGAAAACTCACTTGATTAAAACTCACTGATTTATAAAACTCACCGTCATTTAAAACTCAGTGAGTTATAAAACTCACAGAAAACTCAGTTAAAACTCGGTGAGTTTTATAACTCAGTTAAAACTCACTGAGTTATAACTCAGAGAGTTATAAACCTCATTAGAACTCATTACATCTTATTTATCTAAAACTCACTGAAATTTAAATTGTAGTTTTAGATAGAATCCATGTTTTAAGTTGAGTTTTGGATAGAATCAATGCACTTAATTGTATTTTTGAAACTTGTTCTTGGTGTTTTTGGTTCATTTAGATTTTTTGGTTATGTTTGGACTTTGGATTAAACAACAGGTTACACATATATTTTAATTAATATGGTTTTGTTTGTTGGTTCATCAAGATTTCTTTATTGTTTTGAAATTGTTTGGCCCACCTGTAAACATTATGTGTTTATGTGTTTATTCGTTTTAAAACAACATCATGTGTTTTAAGTGTGTTTTATTGAGTTTAAAACTCAAGTATAAGACTCACTTAAAATTTTATAACTTACTAAGTTTCGTTATGTTCTGTGAGTTTTAAATTTGTTATGTTCTGTGAGTTTTGTTTTAAAAAATCAAGTATAAGACTCAATACAGCAGGCCGTAATTTCTCATTATAATATTTATAAGTTGTCTGTTATATTATAATTTTTTAATAATAAAAACAGACCGATTTTGATGTTAGAAAACCAATTTTGTTTGACTAAAAATGTTAAAAATATCATGAAAATGCAGGCTGAAAAACGGATGAAGGCAGGTGTACAGGGCGCGGATGAAGCCAAAGATGCAACTGGAGCCAACAAATGAACCAAGAAAGACCATTTAATCAACCATCATGGATATTTTATCATTATTTTTGTATTTATTTTTGTTTTTTTCATACCCTCGGACAAAAAAGAGATTTGGATGTACTTGTCCTCTTAAATTTGTTCAATTAAATTTTTTTTTATTTTTGTACCGATGAATTGTGATGCTTTCATAGCTATAACCATAATCACCGAAGGAAATGGAATGCTATCTAGTTTTTTCCTGTTAACTCTTTCCGGTATAAGACTCACTGCAATTTAAAACTCAATTATGCATAAGACTCGTTGAAATAAAACTCTTTAAACCTCAATTATGTTTAAGACTCACTGAAATAAAACTCTTTAAACCTCAATTAATTAAAACTCATTGACTTTTAGCTAAAGGTAATAATTTATAAACTGAAAATGATCATCAGTGGTCATTTTGGAATTAGCATTACTTTCACTACTAGTTAATACAAGTATGGTTGACTTTCACAAAGTCAAACGGCTCAAAATCATGAATCTAAAATCAAAAATCATTCAGCCACTTGTTCGACCCTAAACAATCAAGAATCAAAAACATATTTTTATTTGGGTGATGTGCAGGTTGATTGAATCGTTTTCAACTATGGAGATAGTTTTAAAACAAGTTGGTTTTTAAGGATAAAATTTCAATGAGTTTCATAAAATTCACTGCAAATTTAAAAACTCAATGTTGAGTTTAAAACTCACTGCCAATTATAAAGCTCACTTTATAATCTCACTGTTCAGTTTTAAAACACACTGTTGAGTTTAAAACTCACTGCAAATTATAAAACTTTATGTTGAGTTTAAAACTCGTTGCAAATTATAATACGCACTTTATATTCTTAGTGTTAGTTTTAAAACTCACTGCAAATTTAAAACTCACTTTTAAGTTTAAAACTCGCTGAAAATTATAAAACTCACTTTATAATATCACTGTTAGTTTTAAAACTCACTGCAAATTATAAAATCTCACTTTATAATCTCACTATTGAGTTTTAGAAATCACTCTTGAGTTTAAAACTCAATGCAAATTATAAAACTCACTGTTGAGTTTAAAACTCATTGCAATGATATTGGCTTGTTTGGTTTGCAGTTCAGACTAAAAAGAACCATGAAAGATTTGGCAAAGAAGATTCGACAAGAGAACGAATTAAAATTATAACATCCAAATGACTCGTAATTTCATTATATTCAGAACAAAGGTTCATAGATACAAACGAAATCTACAAACTCAACACTCTTACTTCTCAAAAACAACTAGAAAATGACGGGTAGTTCAACCGGCCGGGTCACCTAAACTTTTGCCACACGTAGTAATGTTAGGGCGGTTCACCACATGATATACTTGCTTGATGGGGTAGCCTAAAGAGCAAACAAGTGCAAGACATTGATGTACCTGGACAAAATCAACAATAGTTATTAAAACTCATTGAAATTACAAAAATCACTGAAATTAAAACTCTATTAAAACTCACTGACCAAAATACCACTTCGAACAATGTCATCATGGTTAGACCCGATCAGACGATAGATGTCCTCCTCATGAATGATCAGCAGCCTTGGAGACAATTATTCGGGATCTTTAGTGAAACTGGTAGACAATTATTCAAGCTTGGGAATTATAGGAAATAAAAGTCTGGGAAATCCATCTAATGTGAGGTAAGCACTTTGAGTTCATCTGCTTTTAGCTTGGATAATGGCGGGTTGAACACATATAGGCTTTTCTGCATGATGTATAAGGGCTGTTATGTTATCATAAAAGAGGCTGCTTTATTCAAGTTTTTTTATATAAGAAAGTTGGTTAATTGGATGTGTTAAGATGCTGAAACTTAGCAGGTGTATGGGTTGTGTTTTGTTGATGTTTGACTTATTTAGTCAACATGTTGCCTTGAGTAGTATGCTGAGAATTTCCATGTATATGCTAGAGTATGTCTTGCAATGTGCTTACTTTTGGACAAGGCTATGGTCTAATTGGAATGTTGGACAGATTCTAATGGCTGGAACAGGGGCTAAGTGTATGGGTCGGCATTTTGACTTCAAAAGTCAAAATGAGGAAAAGGTTAATGTTTTAAGTTGGCACTGGTATATGAAGTTTAAATATGTGGCTAATCTGTGTAGTAAAAGACTTTTTTGAATAAGATGGTTTAAAATCTGTGCAGCCACATTCATGGGGATGTCTATAAAAGTCAAGAACTTACGTTGATAGATAACTGTTAACATTGGAAATAAAATTTTAATCCAATTACAATTAAAACTCACTTATTTATCTAAATCTCACTGATTATAATAGGTATTTAAACTCAATTTATTGACAGTTGAATGGTTTAAAGAACAAATGCAATAGTTTGACATATACCCTTTATTTTCTTCAAAGATCAGGTAAACAAACTATTATATTGTATTGTTGGGTAGAATATAGATATGAGTTCAATAATAAAATATAAATGAATCACAATTTAGCTAAGAAACTGGATTATAAACCTAGTCAGGAACTTATGGGGATGGTTGGTTGTAATACAATTTTAAGCTTTTACAAACCTCATGATTAGCTTCTTGGCATCATATTATCTTTATGGTTTAACTGAGTTTAGAAACCTAATATAATCAGTGAGATTTAGACTAATAATAAGTGACTTTTAGTTGTAATTTAGATAGCTATTATAATTAGATTCTAAATGAACATCATCAAATTATCATTGATGATGGATTCTAATCAGTGAGTTTTAATATAAAGTGAAGTATTACTTTTTAAAATAACCAAAGTGATAATCTGGTATGAAGTTTGATAGGTGAAATATTAAGTAGCAAAAATGATATTGAATTTGGCTATTAAAGATCACTTCCAACCCTTTTTGTTCCTAAAATTAAACAATTTAGTCATCATCTGTATGCCTAAGCACTACGAATGTGCAACAGAAATCATGAGTTCTTACTCTCCAGCAACCTACAGGGATATAATTGAAACTTGTCGATGAAAAGCTACTGGCAGGATATGATGAGAAACAGTCAAAACACACCGAATTAAACACCACATGTACTTATCAAAAACAACATACATTATCAAAACTCACTAAAAATCAAATAACATCGATTATTAAAACTCACATGTAATTATCAAAACAAATCCATAACTGGAAGAATGAAAGGAGACTTTTACAAACCTACAAATCGAGAGAGCAAGAGAGACACAAGAGTCTAGGGTTTTGAGTTCCGATAGCCAAGCGATTGATGATGATCGATTAGTGGAATCAGATTGATGAAGAACCCTAAAAATATCGCAGAACCGTGGAATCAAGATTGATGATGATCGATCCGGATGCGACGTGATGAATCAAGATTGATGAAGACAGTGGAATCAGATTGATGAAAAACAGTGGGATCAAAGATTGATCAGAATACAGAGATCGATCTTCGAAGATGGAGAATAGTGGAACGATAGATCTTGAAGTGATGACAGGAACTTCTTTCTAAAAGTAAATGTCAAAAGACCTAAGTGCCCTTCCGCCTGTTTCCTTCAAAATCTAATTAAAATTCAGCAATCAATCTACACCATCAGATTAAAAACGATCCAAGGGTTAGAAATGGGGTCTACGGGTCTACACTTTTTTAAGGGGTCTACAATGAACTTTTCACTATATATATATATATATATATATATATATATATATATATATATATATATATATAGGGAGATGATCATTTGAGAACCAATTTGATTTGAGAACTAAAAAGAACTAATTTGAGCCACAAGTTTATTTACATGTATCCCCCCTCCCATGAATTGTAGTGGTCCCCCCTGAAATGTGTGGTTGAGATTTAGTTCTCAAAAGTTCTCAAAACAAAAAGTTCTCATTTGAACCTAACCCTATATATATATATATATATATATATATATATATATATACATATATATATATATATATATGGGAAAGATCAAATAAAAACAAGATGTTATTGCGAAAACACGAAAACAAATATTAAAACCTCTATAACTTCCTCATACGTTAATATTTTTTTTTAAAATTTGCACCAAAAGTCTTAAAATTATGTCACCTTTAATTCTGAAAAAAAAAATAAACATATAAAATTTCGTGATTTTTTTTATTATTGCACATGTGCAATAATACGTATTAATTATATTACACATGTGCAATATTAACAAAAAAAACATTAATTTTCTTAAATTTTTTTCAAAAATTAAAGATAACAGAATTATAAGATCTGCGGTACAATTTTTTATCAAAAATATTAACGTATGAAAAAGTTATAGAGGTTTTAATATTATTGCACATGTGCAATAATAATTTTTTATTGCACATGTGCAATAATAAAAAATTTTAAAAAACGTTGAATATTTTTAATTTTTTCCAGAATTAAAGATAACAGAATTATAATATTTATAGTGCAATTTCTTAAAAAAAATTTAACATATGAAAAAGTTATAAAGGTTTTAATATTATTGCATATGTGCAATAATAATAAAAAAAAATTATTGCACCTGTGCAATAATAATTTTTAAAAAAAATTTGATTTTTTTTTATTTTTTCCAGAACTAAAGATAACATAATTTTAAGGATTTTGGTGCAATTTTTTTAAAAAAATATTAACGTATGAAAAAGTTATAAAGGTTTTAATATTTGTTTTCGTGTTTTCGCAATAAAAGTTGTTTTCACATGATCCTATATATATATATATATATATATATTTACTTTTATATATACAAGTGGGTCGACCCGCGCTTCGCCGCGGAGCCGACCCGTTTTAGAAAGTCGGTTATGATAGGCGTTGAGGAAAGCACGTGAACGGTACCTTCTCAAAATTACCATTTACCATCATGCTTATCTCATCCTAGCCACACAAATAGAGATCAAGTCATCAAGGCCAAAGAAAAATCTATAAATTTCTAATTCTAAGTTTAAAAGAAGGACATATTTAAGAATTAGAATCAACCGTAAACATGAACTTGAAAGTTTTAGTAACTCAAAATTGATCTCAAAAAGCAAAAACAGGAACGGTTCTTGAAGGAGATATGTAAATTATCATATCATAGTTTTATCAATATTTTTGGAGTGAACAGCAAGGAAATGACAGCAGAAAGCAATTTAAAGTGAAAAAAAAATATGGTTGCATTTTGGATCTAGTATTGAAAATGAAGGTGCCTCTTCATAAAATACCCATGATCTGCACTTACGCAAACAAAACTAAAGAAAAATTATAAGAAAGAACATAAAGAAATCCCATCATTGAAAAATATATCGCGTGAATCGAACCTCCTTGTGAGACGCCTACATCAAAAGCTGCAAATATGAGAAATCAGTCAAACAACAACAAAGAAAATAAATAAGAAGGTTGAAATAAACAAAAAGAAATCAAAATTACCTCACAAAGAAAATGCAGAGGTTTGCTGCAAGAGTAAGGAAATAATATGGCACCTACAAAGTAAAATTCCAAGACAATATGTTCATACAGTTCTGATTTCCCCAAAAATTAGACCCAATTTCATACATCTATTGCAGGCAACCACATATAACAAATAGGAAAAATGAAAGGGTAAACTTACAAAACAAATACCTTAAAGACTTGCAATCAGAAGCAATTCTTCAACCTAACCACTGTTGATAAAGAAAAATAAATAAATCTTGAAGCATTAGAGACATGCGGAAAAAAACCCTAACCACCAAATAACCCTTAATCGTCCACATAAGAGAAAAGAACATAGAGATCAAGAAGAGATCAACCTGAACCTGCCAAAAAAACATAATTGCTTTAAGTTCAGAACACCACAAAAAAATCATAATCGATTGATCTTGCCAACAAAAACCCCACGTCCTAAAGATATGAATCCCATTTACAGACAAACAACAATCCCCAAAGCGAAAAGCATAGACACCGCCCTGATAATGGAAAATCGGTGTTGTTTACCTGGGGTGAAGAAAGCGGAAGAGGATGAGGAGATTAGAGATGAATCCACCATTGATGAAGATGATGATGAAATGACCATCTTTTTTGGGGAGAGTTGCTCACCTGCTCTCTACTCTCTGCTCTCTGTTGAGTGAAATAAAAAATTATGTATAAAAGGCAAAAAGCAATGGATGTGTACATGTGGCTTAAAAACTTGCAACTTGACAACTTTTAAATGTAGAAGATATTTTTTGACTATAGAAGCTATGGGTCGGTGGAGGAGAAGAAAGACCTCTTGGTGGCATGATATCAATACTTGTACTCTAGACACAAAACTAATGGTAAGTTGTGCACAATAACTTGTACAAAATGCATCATGAAAGGTACAATGAGTTGTATTGACGACCTGCGCTTCGCGGCGGAGTCTTTATATGTTGAACACGTGTAATTTAACAAATAGCAATGTCTCAAGATCAAAGAGAGGCAAACATAAAGCTATAATTGTTATGCTCAATAGCGATTTTCCTAATCAATTCGCATGGAAATATATCTGATCATGTTGAAGATAACTACCCAAGTTTAATAAAAGTTGGGCTTTCCTAATCAATTCACATGGAAATAAATCTGATCATGTTGAAGATAACTACCCAAGTTTAATAAAAGTTGGGCCAAGCCGAAGCACACACTCTCTTAACCATGAAGCTGTTTTTCTTCTTCTGTTTTTCTAAATAAGCATACACATGTTAGTACAATGATAGTGGAAACCAAAGAGTGTTCAGATATCGACATTTAAACCTGTTTTCTTATGTAAAGCCACCAGGATATGCCCGCCTTGCATTGTCAAGTAGAACATGGACTCATAAAGAAATAATAAAAGACCAAACATCAATAACATGCTTGGTTAAAAGAACATCAAAAACTTTAAAAATCATAAAAACCATCCAAGTTAGCCTACACCAAATATGAGGTGCACATGCCTAATATAATGTGGTCAAAGGCTTACTAAATGCCATAGAAAACCTAACCATCAAATGTATTGTGTAACAAATAAAAGGAATAATGGTATGTGTATTTGCAGGAGCATTTCCCAAATAGGTTTAGACATTATAGCAATTTCATACACATATCTCATTGCCTTTGGGTTTACACCTTAGAGCCATTTCATACTCATATCCCCTTGCCCTTCTTAGATAGGAGGTTGCAGCTATCCCTGACCTTTTTATTAGACCAAAATATTTGACATTATGAACCACCCATTCTTCTAGCCATGCTACTTAAGCTATATGTATGAATAGACTCATGCATAATGGGTCAGAATAGGAGGAATATATACAACCAACATTAAAAAATAATCTTGAACTCATATCAGAAAGTGAGAAAGCAGGGCAAAAAGAGAGACTACAATAGGGAAAAAGGTTAAACATACCATTTTGTTTCTAAAGTGCAGTAGGTATGATATTGAACACAACTAACACTAAAAAGAACTACATAAGAAGAAACTTAACCTATGAAAATAAAATGAGGTTGCAACAGGGACAAAATAGTCAGACAACTTGCATATGGAAAATGCAGAAAGAACAAAAATGGATAAATAATTAAAGAAACTACAGAAATAGTAAGATGGTGCTAGTAAACAGAGAAATTACCTTCTACAATAGTCTTTATTTCACTTCATCTACTACATGTAAACAACCAACAACAAAACGTTTACCTTTAGGAATGCCATCTAGTCCTCCTAAAATTCAAGATGAATCTTCAAACCATGATGTTAATAAGGAAAATATATTCAGTTATTATGACAATATAAAACGGACACTACTAAACATTATATTTTTTAAGCTATAAAACGGACGCCCAGGTTATTATCTTCAATCACTTAAAATTGACAGTTAAAACATACCACAAAGCGTCTTCTTCCGACTTCACTGCAACACAGCCTGAGCATAAGACAGTGTCGCCATTATCTTGCACCAAATATGTCACCAACAAAAGTACCCAAGTTGGGGATTATCGATAACATGGGATCGTGGACCGTGTCATTACAAACCAGAGTACCAGGCTACATATTCACATGCATTTATAATCTGATTCATGCACATCAAAAGCAAGAGATCTTATAATATTTGGAGAGTTAGTCCAATATTTGTTTGTGTTCGTGTTCATCCTTGGTATTAATTTTAAACTTGAGAGTGGACAAAACTCATAGTTATCCTAAAGTCTAAGTTTAAAATGTAATCAAACATCAGCAATAAATATTGAACAACAGTTCATTAAGGTTATTAAAAACATTGTGTGTGTAAATTTATATGTAAAAAGTTCATATGCATCTACACAGAACGTGAAAATTCTTATGCATAGTGATGTCCATCAAACCTTAAAATATTCAACTTGAATAGAGGGAAATAGCAGGTCAAAAGCAAATTTGGGATTCTATAAACAAATACACACACAAAAACTTGAAGGTAAGTGTACATACATAAATAACAATATTTAAAATAATGTATATCACAATAACCGTTAAATAATCTAATGACTTTATTTAGTAAAAATATAGTAGAATTTCGAGATCCAACTCTCAGAGAAACTATAAATTTGTAATATGAAAGAAAAATCCGTCAGAAAAAAATTGAGAAACAACCGTAAAACGATAAGAAATTTCAATTTGCAACCGAACGATAGAGGTATGAATTAAAGTTCTTCACCTGAAATAAACAAAATATAGATATTGAAATCAGAAAAAATAAACAAATTCTTACTTTTGAATGTCAAATACAAAGATTGAAAGAAATGTGATATGTCGGTTTAGGGCTACTGTATGATTTTCAAGGATTTCGTGTTCTTGGATATTAATCGGTTTCAAGGAATTACCGTTATATGTTGGACGCTAAATATTCTTGCTTGTCTCTGGGTGCTAAATCCTCGTATGCGTATGAAGAAACATCAGTCGTTTATAGATTAAATGGGAAGCAGATTTTGGAGAGTGAGAGGGATAGGGTACAAATAATAACAGGGAACGACATGACGATGAATTTGGCGGTTCTAGGGCAAAATTTGGGTAGGAAAAGCAATGAATAGAAGAAAGGTTGTTGAAATTTAGGGACATGACATACCTCTCGTGGGTTCCAATTGAAGATCAGAACAGAAAACATACCCATCGGAGCTCTGGAGAGAAAACAAAGAGCTCAACTTATATCATGTATCAATAAAAAAAACTAATTAGACACGTTCCAACTCAATACTGTTTGTAACTTACAAACAAAATCCCTCAATAATTTGCAAGAAAAAAAGAAGAAGCTGAAATTTAGGTGGTGTGTTACCTGATTGTCGATAGGGAGACAAAAAAAGATTATGTGAAATTAAGCAAAGAATTCAAAGTCAAAATTACTCAATCTTCCATTCATCGATTGAATATTATGTTCATCTGATAGTACACGGATTTTGCTTTCATTTATTCAATTTAATTTCATGAATAAAGTTAGAACAACTAAAATGAATTTCTTTTCTTCATTTAAGTTCATACAGTTAGACCCTTTAAGTCAATATCAAATTGGTATTAAACAACTTAAAGTCTTCTTTATTTATTTTCAGATAATTAAAATTTTCCATTGTTTACATGCAAATAATGAGATGACTGGAACAAGAATGCTATCAGATTTCTTTCTCTTATTTGTTGTTAGAATTTTGTTGTATTTAGACACCATTTTGGTTTAACTTTAACTATGTTGTTTGTTTATTTGCATCGGGTAAAATTCCGCCCGGTTTATTTTTATATAGATGTAATCTGGTACTTAACTTTAGTTTGTGATTGGCTTACATTAAACTTTAAAACTATACATCATTTTATTGATAGAGACGGTTACAATCTATAGAGAATTAATTCTAAACCTTAATACCTAACGGGCCCGTAGCTCATATTAATTAACCCTAATATAATTTCTAATACTCCCCACGGTCGTAGCAGAAGAAAATCAGACAGAAAACAATAAAAAAAACATAAAGATAATGATATTGAATTAAAAAGGAAGATTGGATTTTAATAATACGAGTTTTAACTCATTGGCCGATAATAATACGAATTTTGATGTTGGCATACGTACAATAATACCAATTAACCATTCCGGTCTCTAGAATGATACACCGTTAGTTTTTCACTAACGGTGTTATTCTTTGCTGACGTGAAATTAAATGTGTTCTTTTAACAAAGTTATTAAAAATAAAGGGGTTGATTTTGAAATATCAATAAACTTGATAAAAAGGAAAAAAAAAAAGAAGAGGAGAAGGAGGTCGACGGTCTCCTCGGCCGATTAGGGCTCCGACGTTCTTCTTCC
>JBCNJP010000260.1:81490-97280 GCA_039602395.1 Deinandra increscens subsp. villosa | reverse complement strand
GGCTACACACGTTGCAATATCAAGTATTCAAGATTGAACTCATCGTCTAAATCGAGGAGGAGTTTGATTGAAGATACAAAATACAAGTTTTGTTAATAGAAGATGATACTGCACATGCCGAGGGGGAGTTTGTTGATACATGGTTCCTGATCGTCATGTGAAGTATCGAGAACAAGTCGGAACGTGCAAGTTTAGGTCTGGCCGAACCTTGGCCGAACTCCAGGTTCGGAGCCGCCGAAGCTTGGCCGAACCTGAGGTTCGGCCATTCGTGTTTTCAGCCTATAAATATGTTTGTCTTGTATAGAATTAAAGAGCTTCCGTGTCATATACTTTCTAAGTGTACTCTATGGTTCTCAGTGGTCAATACAAAGTCTGTTTGTATTTACTCTTTGTGTCTCTACTCATCTTACATTGATTTCTATACGACTAAGTAGAAGATCCTCACGCTCAAGCAATTTCATCTATCTTCTTCCACTTCTCAAGTTCCTGCAAAACAATGTGGAAACAACATCCAGTATCAAATACCCATGTATTGGAGGAAACCGTGAAAAGTTCAGTAACATTTATTGTCATACCTGATGAGGAACCCTTGCCGGATTCCCTAGTCGTCTTGATCTTAGCAAGGTAGATGGGGCAGTTACGTTTCTACTGGCCCATTAGATTACATTCAAAGCATTGGTGTTCCTGTGGAAGAGGAGCCAATGGTTTCTTGCCCTTGGTCTCTTTAACCTTATTCTTGGTCTTGGTTATACCTATATTAGCAACTCCGAGCACAGTTGGTGTGGTCCTAATCTTAACATTTGGAAACAATGTCAGAACCTCATCTAAAGTCCGAGCCAAGCAATTGAACGCATGCATGCGATAATGCTTGGGTACAGATCCGAGGACTACATCTAGAGCCATCCCCTTAGGAATGGAGTAGCCAAGGTTGATTAGTCTGTCGCGATACCCCTTCATCATCATGACATGATCATATGTAGAGGAATTAGGCGACATATGGCAGTTCACAATATGTTGAAGTGCCTTACATCATTCACCTCTCTTGCTACTCTCAAATAAATCTTTGAGTTTTCTCATGATCTCATACGCTCCCATGTCGGTTAAGTTATACTTGAAAATCCGGTGTCATGCTAGATAACATAAGCTCAGTGACTTCCCGAGAGTCGTCACTGTTCTTTTGGATTTCAATTCGCGAGCGGTCGTTTAGCAAGTAAGACGGCAAGCTCGGGATGGGTCAGTCAAGAATATACAACTTTCCAAAGAGCTTTAAGATGTTCCTCAGGAGGGTTTTCCATGACAAGAAGTTCGTCTTAGTGAATGGGTCGAGAGATACCATTGAACTTAGAGGAACAGTGTTTTCATTAGCCTCCTGAATAAGCAAAGTAATTTTGAATTAGTATTTTCAGTGTATAGTATTTTCTTATATAAATTGGTAAGATCTATTTAATAAGAAAATTGAGAATTCAATTAGATGATTATATTTGAGACTGCCAAATAAGCCTCAGGAGTAAACTTGCGTAACCAAACTGACAACGATTGTCAATCGCGAAGTCTCAGTCTATATACGTTCATATATGTTTAGCCTCATCCATGCCCACTCTGTCTATATACGTTCATAGTGCGGTGTTGAAAAACCGTATACGGATCAATTCTATGGATGAGACGGAAGTTTTGTCATTGATTCGTGGCGAATGATTACATAACCGAAGGAGTATACAACAATTAAGCTCTGGGGGAGGTTGGACAAAACCTCCCCTCTCAACCACACAGACACTGGAAAAAAACTTACACAGAAATACAAAGATAACACTATTTATACTAAACTTTCTGTCCGAACTGGGGTACCTCCGAACCTGGAGTTCGGACAACCTTCGGACACCTCCGAACTTGGAGTTCGGCCATCAAGGTTCGGCCAACTCCGAACCTAGAGTTCGGCTGGGTTTCGGACCCCAGATTTTGTCCACTCTCAAATCTGTCTGTTCGTCAATTCGAACAGTACGACCACACAAGGTTCATGCACTAACAGGTGTTAAAATACTCCAACACTACCAAAATACATAAAGAAAGTGATAGTCATCCCAAATGGTCAATGTGGCTGGCACGGTGTTGAAATACTCCAATGCCCCCACCCTGGAAAGTACCCTAACCAACATTAATGCTTTGGTCAATACGTTTCAAGTTTGACTTAATTTTGGACGGCATGAACTATCAATTTTTATTATTTACCGGATAGGTATATTAAAACCAATTTGAATATTTAGTGATCGTTAGACACAAACGATAAACCCTATCTCTACTCGGGATATTTATTTTAAATAACCTATTTAAAATATATACGTGTCGCGAATGGTCAATTGTGTGTTAACGACATTATGGCATGGTCTTGCTAGAGCCATTTAGCAAGACCAATAGGGACATGACATATACAACTGAACAGCGACAAGGAAGGCAACTCTGCGTTCGTGGATCCGGTTCAGCTCCCACTAGCCTTCAGACTCCTTTTGGCGAGTGTCTGATCTTCGGTCTTTGTTTTATAAAATTTACCAACAACTTAGTAAACCTAGCTCTACATTATAATTTTGAAACCCGAAAACAACGGGTCCATTAAAACCAGATAAAAGATACAATTGGGCCAATCAAAGAAAAATAAAACGCACCAAAACATACAATCATGTATTAAAATTATAGGGGTCGGCCGTAACACACAATTAATTAAAAGGAATTAGACAAGTAATTTTGTTCGCAATTTGGAAACGAATCAAAATTGTGAACCACCGTTTACGAAAATACCGGTTCTGATTTACGCGCAGTGATCGTGGCTCTAATACCACTGTTGGGTTTTATAGTGGGTATCCGGGTTTCCCGTTTTAATTATTTACCGACTAAATATACCGGTTAATTAATCAGAATTAATTACGCAGCTGAAATAAGTTTTTCAATGCGAAATTTAGTAAAACTGTAGACAAGATCTGATCACCGTGTACGCGTAAATACAAAATAAAGTAAATAATTAATTTAATTATCTAAACAATTTGGATATACCTTGGCGGAGTCCGAACAACCGTTCAAGACACCGGGGTTCGACGAACTGGCGTTAGGAACCATGGTAATGCCCGTCTTGCACCGGCGAGTCAAGTCTTCAACCGACTTTGAAGACGGTGCCTCAGGCACCACGAGCGCGTTCATATCATGAATCGACAGTGGTGGCGGTAATGAGACCATGCTATGCATCATAGCATTCCAATCGAATGGTTCCGCCGTGCTTGACGACGAATCCGTTATAGAAACGATTTCGTCCGTCACGCGTGGAGGAGGCGGAGGAAGTGGCGCAACGTCGGCGGCATACAATGGCACCGGCCACTTAGGGTTTTCACCCGATTCGACCGTGACAGCACACGAGGGCTCAAACATTGGCCTCGGTGGCGGGGGTAAAGGAAGAACCACCTCGCGGTGATCTTCACTAAAAATGTCGGCGGCGATGGCGTCGTTGGCGTCGGCGGCGGCCCTCTCTTCCGCGTCAGCGGCTCTAGCGGCTGTGGCTGTGGTCTCTAACCTTAAAGTGGCAGCAATCAATCTTGGATCACTCTTCACCATTGTAGCGGTCGAGAAAAGTGACAGAGATGGTGGTGGTTGTTGCACCGAAAAAGAGAGAGGGAGAGGGAGAGGGGGCGGTGACGAGAGGAGAGGAAGAAGGAGAGGGGGCCAAAAATGATTAGGGTTCTCTCCCTAATCCCCTTCTCTTTTAATCTCCTACGGTGGGCTTGTAGGAAGCCTAGGCCCACGTCGCGATCCAAACCTCTAAACCCAATAATATTACTAGTCCGTTAACCAGTAACGACTAGATAATATTCCGTCAATTTTTTTTCTCGTAAACTATTTTACGATAAAATTTGTGTCGTTACAATTAATTAAATAAATAACTATTATTTATCTATTTTAACCATTTAATTAATTAATTAACAAGTAATTATATATATATATATATATATATATATATATATATATATATATAGTTCGTTGACTCAGGTGTAACTCTTCCGGGTCGAAACCGGGTCGGTTACGTTAAATGTCGGTTCAGGACATCTAATATCCAACAATTCCTCCTCAGTTATGTCTTCAACCTCCTCATCAAAGATATTATCTTCAGTTTCTGATTCTAATGACTCATATATTCCGGGTTCAGCTTCGGTAGCTTTTTCTTCATCTCCTCTTCGTTTAAATCGAAGAGCACTTGAATTTTTTCTTGGTTGAGTTCACAAACTAACTCACCATCCTCAAGTACTATGCCGATCTCGTTTATGCTTTTTGCAGCTTGGTTTGACGGGACAGAAGTAATTGGCACTGCATCCCTGGAATCAGACTACCCCTGGGCTGCAGAAGTACCAGCACCCGAGCTAGAAGCCCCAGTAGGTCCTGGACCTCCACCTGTGTTACCTTCCGGGTCGTCATTCTCAGGTTCATCATTTAAATATTACAGCCCATCATCTTTACATCATGAACCAGAACCTATCTCCCTCTGAGCTTTGAACTTCTCACGCAAGAATTTAATCTGCTCATTCATCTGTGCAATTAGAGCATCCTTGTTCAGACTGGCCGTTTTCAATCTTGTTATCTCTTGAGCTTTGGCCGCTTCTCCACTTTTTAACTGGAGATAATCTCTGTGCAAAGATTCATCTCTTGCCCTCAACTCTACAATCAATTATGACTTCTCCTCATCCTTTCTCTTCAACACTTCAATTACTTGTGATTTTTCAGCATCTTTAGCCTTCAGCTCTTCAATTTTGGTTTGACAATCCAAAATAGTAGAGTTGAGTAAATCCATCTGAGAAAAGGATATTGATCCTTCAGACACACTAAATTAACATCTGGTGTGGTAGGAGTTGATGCTGTTGAAGTGGCAGTTGAGAATTTTGGAGTAGATGTTGTTCTCATTGACTATTGAACATATTGAGCACCAACACTTGCTGAAGGTGTTGTGTTGGTTGTTGTAGACTTTGACAATCCAAAAACACCCGACTGACCCAACTCTATGAATATAGCAGCTTGTGCTGTAGAAGTAATTGGAGTTGTAATAGTCTCAGGCATAGACATATCTGGACCAACTGATGAAGATCCACCGACACGTCTTTGTAACATAAAGTCTGAACTTTTAAGTTTCTTTAATGACTTTTACCTCTTCCACCGGCAACAATGAACTTCCTCCTTTTTCCTGGAGTCAATTGAGATGAAGAAGTAGTCAGTTTTGTACCCTTGCTTTGTATGGTATCAGAATCTGGTTGTTTTAAAGAATATCGATTTGAAGATTTCTGGATAAAAGCCAATTTTGAGCAGTTCTGGATGAAGTTGATGTTCGAGCGGAAGTCTCAAGTTCAAGCGGAACTGGCAGTTCAACCGGAAGAAGCCATTCTGTTTTATAGCGAATATTCCGGGTGAACTCGATTATCCACCACATAAGGAGTTCAACCGGACTTTTCCTAAGAAGTCTTTTTAGTCGTCCAATCCTGCAAAAAGCTTCTCGGTTGCTTCCAAATCTATCAAAGCCGCTCTCCTAAAGTAGTATGTTGCTGATCACACGCAAGGTATTCCATATGTCGAAGATTATTCTTTTGGTAATTTGTATTTGACTTTTGTTTTAACGGTTTAGATTAAAGCGTTTGAGATCAATGGATGTCATTGATCTCATTAGCACTATATATAGCTTAGTTAGCTTTCAGTTTTAAACACAGTTCTCGATCAACTTGTAATAGTGTACACTTGAGTTAATGAAAATAGTGCCGAGTATTTCTTACTTTGTTGTTACTATCCTTATGCAATTAAACACTTACATTACACAAGAGAACTAAGACTTGCTTAAGTAAAGTGAAATATAACTTTAATTCTGTAGGGTTATATTTACAAGTAAAAGGTTTCTTGTTAAGTTAAACAGTAATTAACACCGATCCTAGAAGTGGTATCAGAGCTTTGGCTCCTACTTTGAAGACTTCTAGTGCTTCAAAGTTAATACTCTACTTGTTTACTTTACAAGCTTTGTTGTTTTCGTCTTTCAAAAGTTTTTCAAAATGAATTAACTCAGTTTAGGATGTTCAAACGGTAGTGCCAAAAAACCGCCAATGTTCACTCCTGATGACTTTGGTGTCTGGAAACTCAGGATGGAAGGTTTTGTTAGGATCTTAGATCGCCGTATTTAGAAATCCTCGACTGAAGGTCCTTATTCTCCCACAGTTCCATCTGCTGATGACGCTGAAGTCAAGATACCAAAACCTTTAGATAAATATATTGAATCTGACTATACTGCTCTCGAATTTGACTATAAGGCATATTGGACTCGACAGGCTGCACTTCCCAACTCCATTTTTAAGTGGGTTTAAGGGTTACAAAACTACACATAGCCTGTGGAATGCCTTAAGTGAAATGTATGAAGGAACCAGTGAGGTTAAAGAAAACAAGAAAGATGTTTTAAAACAGAAATATGAGAACTTTACCTACAAATCTAGTGAATCTATGACCAACCAGTACTTGAGATTTGTTTCCTTACTTGATGAACTGCAAAAAGTAGATGTAAAACTAGATCAGGTCGATGTAAACAGAAAGTTTTTACGTTCTCTGCCTTCTGTGTGGACAGTTTACACTGTAAGCATCAGAGAATGTAAAATTTTGAAAAAGATGAGGCGTAGTGAACTTCATGGCATACTCAGTGCTTATGAAATGGAATTAAATCTTAAGCAAAACTCATCTTCTAAATCAACTCAGCTGTTTTCAACTGCTCTAGTAACTACTGATTTTCAAAACCAAAGATCTTCAAATTCATCTTCTTACCAGTCACCTATAGTCAGTTTCCCTGAGACACCAAGGTGTCAAGAGAGTTTTTCAAATTCCTTTGATAACTCTCACAATGCTTATGTAGCAACTGACTCATACCAAGGCTTCATTCGTGAAGACTTAGAATGTATAGGTGCTGATGACTTAGAAGAAATGGATATTTTGACCCAACTTGCTATGGTGTCTATTAGAGCCCAAAGATTCTACAAAAGAACTGGTAGAACTGACAAAGGAGCAAATGGTACTCACATTGTCCTAGACAAAAGCAAGGTGAAATGCTACGAACTGTCACCAACTTGGTCATTTTGCAAGAGAGTGCCCACAACCAAGAAGGGAGGGACATAATCAAGGTCAAACTCAGATGAAGAATCATGGTGGAAACAACCACAACAATTCAAGCAACAACTCTGCTCATAGTTCAGGACAACAACCCACCCAACCAAAACCAGTCGGAAGTCAAAACCATCAGAATGTGGTTGCTGATGTGGCAAACCAAACTGAATATGTTGAATGGGGAGACTTTCTAGCTGAGTTCGAGCCTATCAACCATGCTTTGATGGCCAAACAAGAGTCTCCTTCTGATCAGGTAAATTCAATTCCTGAAAAGGTTCTAGAAAACTTATGCAGCCATGTCTGCATTGAACAAGTGACAAAGTACAGAAATCACAACACAAAACTGATTGATGAAGTTTCAAACTTAAATGAGTTAAAGGAATGCTTTAAGAAAACTGAGTCATCTTATATCACTAAGATTGATAACTTAAACAAAGAATTTGAACAGTTAAAGCAAACCAACTCCATTCTTGAAACACAACTGGATGATTTGTTGTCAAAACTTGAAAAATCAAGAAAAGAAACCAAAGAAGCTAAGGCTGAGGTTGATGTTCTTGAAATAAAACTAAAAGATGCTTTATTCACCTGTGATAAGTTTCAAACTGCAAATAAGAAGGCTGAGAAACTATGGATGGGAGGGATGAATGGGAAAACTGGTGTTGGCTATAACAGTGTTTAGCCACCAATTGAATACTCACCTGTAATTGAACCAATTAAAGCCCTGACAACATAATGCAAACTTAGTCTCACTGTTGATGATACTTCATCACAGTCAAGCATTGAAAAATCTGTTGAAACAAAGAAGCCTGAAGTCAATAATGCAAGCACATCTGCATTAGTTGACCAGTCAAAAATTTTGAAACCATCAATTGCTGTCCCACCCCCAATCTATCTATGAATCAAAGGACTCAAAAGTTGGAGGAAGACAACCTGAACAATCAAAGGGAAGTCAAACTCATAGGCTTGGTCAATTAAATTACAAGCAAAGTACCAAAAATGAGTCTCCCTGAAAAAATGAGTTTTATGAAGCTAGAAGTCTTGAATGTGTTTTCTGCGGTGAAAAAGGGCACCTTTAAAAAACCGTAAGACGGATCTTACTAGAAGTTTGCTTGATCGTAGAGTGAACACGAGACGTAAAAAATAGTTTGTTCTATTGAAATCACAAAAGACTCAATTACAAACTCTCAATGAAGCTCTCTTGAGAAACACTCTCAAAAACATATACTTAAGATCTAGTCTCTCTCTCTTATCCCTAACATTCAAAGTACAAGTTCCTATATATACTAGTCTGGTCCAAACCCTGTCCGAACTCCAGGTTCGCACCTGGTTCGACAAGTAGCCTGAACTTGTATCTTGATCTTCACATCGTCTCGTTCAGATACTTCACATGATGCACATATTAGGTATCAACAAACTCCCTCCTCGGCATGTGTAGTATCTGTTCACCAGTTAAAACATATTCTTCGAACAAACTTCCCCTCCAAACTTGATGGTATCTTGATCTTGAATACTTGACGATGCTCGGTTTCTTTCTTCCTTATCAACAGCTTCAGAATACTTGAAGTTGTGATGAACTCTTTCCTTTGAGTACCTGGCCAACATAAATAATCTTGGCGCAAAATTTCTCTTTGAGAATCCAAGATATAGATTTTGAAAATATTTTTCGTATCCTGTTTCAATCAATCGAAAACAAACAAGAAAGAAAATCTTTTTTACTTTTACAAAGTTTATATCAAAACAAACCTAAAATATTTTTGATTTTTCAAACTTATGCTAAAACGCACCAAAAATCTTTTTGTGCTTTTCAGAAATGAAATGAAAATGCAATGCGGAAACAAACTCTATTTTTGGTATTTTGCGAGAAAGATCACAACACAAGATCATATAAGACATAACGCATCTAGCACATTTCAATTTCGGTCTTAATCAGCATGCAAGCCAAGATAATCGCATATATAACATTTATGTTTATTTCAGCATGCACCAATCATTTTTATCGTTTTCAGATATGCTTACGGTAATATTATCATGCACTAATAACTCGGCGTCCACTCTATCAGAAATACTGGCAGATCATCATGTTTATCATATAGAAGCAAATTTTCTTAGAGATTTAATCATCCTTGATGAGTCATGCAAAAATAAAGCAGAACCTCAAATGCCTAGCAATTAGGTCGGTCTTGTGGACACGCAGAGAAAGCCCAAGTATTTGAGAAAATTAGAAAGCCAAACAAGTTGAAGTTGTATAATTCAACAACAATCAGGTCGATACTTCTGTATACGCTGAGAAAGTCTGATGAATTATACAAAAACACCAAAGAAAATAGAGCAGAATGTCAAACGAACAAAGATCAGGTCGATCTTTCGATATGTAGAGAAAGTCCGATCGTTTGACAAAATAAAGAAAATCAAACAACTTTAAAATCTTTCTAAATGAAAGCATGCATTCATCAGAATATCTCTTTATTCTATTTTTGTCAGAATCATCACACAACAATCATCAAGAAGCAAATAACCAAAGATCATCAGGCAAGCTTTATGTTTATATCTAACTTGCAGATATCAGATTAGTCATGCACATTCGCAGATTATACAAGTACCTACGGCCTTTAGACTTAATCCAGCCATGGCAGATAAACATATATGCTGATGTACTATCATTTCTCGCTTTTGTTTGATTAATTTCTCAATTTTTCATTATTTTTATTTTCCAAATTCCCCCCCCCCCCCCCCTAAAATTCAAACAAACACTATTTTTGAATTTTCAAACTTTCTCCCCCTAAAAATATGAACGAAAGAAAATGAAAAACAAAAATGAAAATGATCGATCAACACTTGACATATTTTGAAAATGAAGTTTTTGAAAATCAACTTTTCAAAGATAAGAACGATGCATTGTAACTTAAAAACCATAAGTATCTCACTGTCAGCAATCTCGCGATTACTAACAGGTCTTTTTGAAGTACCTGCAAACACTTGAATATAGTAAGTTCTTAAGACCCCGGCCCTCATCCACAACGATGGTAGGTCGTCCAGTGTCTTCTACAAAATCGGTGTTGGCCGTAGAGACAACTTTTGGTCTCCATTCCTGTTTTGGTTTTTTGATTTCTAGTAAACCATTGTCAACTGATGAGTGACAATCAAAACTACTACCCAATTTTTCCGAAAGAGGCTTCTTTTTCCATGAAAATTTAGTATTGGGCATTTTTTCACTAAAAATGATGCTATCAAGATCAACATACTTTGTATGTTTGGCATTTGATGATGAATTGTTAGTTATCGTAGGACAATTATGTGCATAATGACCGTTCTGATGACAAACATAACAAAGTCTTTTACCAGTTGGAGGATTGAAATTGGTTTTCCAAACTGATTGGTCAAACATTCATCATAAACTTTTGAAAACACAGGTTTAGATTTCTTTGGTTTATGAAACTTTCGAAAACATTTTGAAGAATCATAAAAATCAGAATCATCTCCATAACCAAAGAATTTATCTTGACGATAAAACCTGTTAGAATTAGCAGAATAAAATGCATCTGAATTGTTATCGCCTTGTGGTGTAGCATCAGATATACAAGAAGACTTTGCAAGAGAAATCTTTTCATCAGCAGATGGTGAATATTCTTTCTTTTTCCAAGACTGAAACTTCTTATCTGAAAACACCCTATGTTTCTTTTTCTGCTTAGCTTTGAATTCTTTCCTGCTGAAATCTTTAATTGACATTGCTTTTTCTTCAAATCCCAAACCACCATTCTTCTGCTTAGGATGTTCTTTCAGAGAATGACCTTTTGATACCAGACGAGAGAATTCATCTTTGAGAGCTTTAACACCAACTTTCTTGTTCAACAAAGATTCGTCAATCACAATATCAGAAAAATCGGGAAGCTTCACATGACCTGGATTTTCTTCAAAAATCTCTTCTTTATCAAGAAATATATATTTTGAATCAAACTTCATTCATTTGCAATAATTAACCTCCA
Organism: Deinandra increscens subsp. villosa; assembly: GCA_039602395.1. Lineage (NCBI taxonomy): Eukaryota > Viridiplantae > Streptophyta > Magnoliopsida > Asterales > Asteraceae > Deinandra > Deinandra increscens. The sequence goes on along the minus strand of JBCNJP010000260.1, from coordinate 86,145 downwards.
TTTTATTCTTCTTGGATTTAGACTTTGTTTTCTTTCCTGAACTGGTATCAGCAAAATCATGTTGTTCAAAACCAGATGGTATAGCTGGAACAGATATTTCAATATCCACGGGAGCAGGAGCTTGATGACGACTTGCATCTTTATCATTCTCCTGACTCTTTTCCAATTTATACAAATAATTCAGGAAAGTCAGTGAATTGTTGTAATTTTTCAATTTCCTTTGCAGATCAAAAGCCTCAATCTTTTGTTCAGCTATTTTTTTTATTAGCTTCAGACAACTCTTTCTGTGAAGCAATGTACTTGTCAGACAAGTTGTTATAATCACTTATGTGACATTGTCTCAAGCGATACTCTTCCAGAACTTCTTCAGTAACTTTCTCTATTTGTTTCTTATAGTAAATAAAATCTTGTTTCAAAATGTTATTTTAACTTTGAACCTCACCATTTTCATCACGCAACTTTGTGAGTTCCTCTTGAAGCTGAATTACTCTATCAGCAGCTTCGACAGAGATTTTATGAATATTCTCATACTTTTGTTGAAATGTTATCCTCTTCAACAAAATTTATGTCGAAGCTGCTGATAGAATAATTCAACTTCAAGAGGAACTCACGAAGTTGTGTGATGAAAATGGTGAGGTTCAAAGTCAAAATAACATTTTGAAACAAGATGTTATTTAAGAAACAGGTAGAGAAAGTTACCGAAGAAGTTCTGGAAGAGTGTCGCTTGAGACAATGTCATATAAGTGATTATAACAACTTGTCTGACAAGTACATTGCTTCGAGAAAGAGTTGTCGGAAGCTAATAAGAAAATAGCAGAACAAAAGACTGAGGCTTTTGATCTGCAAAGGATATTGAAAAATTGCAACAATTCACCGACTTTCCTAAATTATTTGTATAAGTTGGAAAAGAGTCAGGAGAATGATAAAGATGCAAGTCTTCATCAAGTTCTTGCTCCCGTGGATATTGAAATATATGTTCCAGTTATACCATCTGGTTTTGAACAGCATGATTGAAAAACCGAGGTGGTGGGCAAATACCTTGGTTGCGGAAGCGGATCGAGTCTTTGTGTAACTCATTTTTGTAGAAACAAATGAACACCCGGATAAGAACAACGATGGTGTTTGAGATGTGATGATGATGATGAGCAAAGCTAGTGAAACATGGATAGATGAAGAACAACATAGATAGATAAACAAGGTGGAATGATAGATAAATAAAGATAACCGAATGATTGCATTTTACCTACCCCACACATTCCCGGGTATCATGAACTTACTAGGTGAGTTCATGAAGCATCGACAAGCTTCAAAGAACCATGACTAACTCTCTCTCAAACATACACTCATCCATGTATCATCAAGTCTTTCACATGAGAAAGACTTACTATATATAATACAAACTCACTAAGGGCATAATAGTAAACTACCAACTAGTGACAATATTTAAACAATAAATAATATTCACTAGAGCCTTTTCTTTAGTTGAGTCTTGTGTCTTGTTTTGTCATGTTCTTCACCGTGTTGTCGGGACGGTAAATGTTAAGTGGCCGTTGAGTATTGATCACATCTATCCAAATCATGTTGGCTCGGTATCTCGATTCCCAACAATCTCCCCCTATTTGGTAGATGTATACTCAACACTTGTGACATTGGTTCTTTGTATTCTTGCATCTTAACTTCAAGAAAATCTTCATGTAGTTTCAAATCTGTTATTCTTCAATTATCCTTTGTGAAGCTCCCCCTAAATAAACATTCTTCTAGCCCCAAACCATAGGCTGTAAATGTATAGGGTGTTTACAAACTTCAACACAATGGCAAGCTACTTGAGGACTAAGTCATAACTCAAGGTACCAATATTGTTGAAAGTAAACAAGATAAAGGATCTATGAATAACTCGAGAATTAAATCCACAATTCAACCGTCTTGAAGTAGTCGGCCGAATATCAAACCAATGCTTTGCACTAAGATAAACCACTTCTTTTTGTGCTAATAATCTTGCCTTCGATTTTTACCGCAATGGCAATGTCTCAAACTGTTATGGCTTGAGGATGCTTCGAAGATTAAAAATCACGTTGCTTTCTTTTGCTCAAATCATTGCAAAAAGTCTCATAATATTCATCACATCTTCTCCCCCTAGACTTTTGCAACCCATAACAAAATAAATACGCATGTTCTGTTGTAATCAAAACCCGGAAACAACCTTTTCAACAAAATACCCTGGTTTCAATCCAAAAAGAGGAAAGCCTCCACAAACACTACTACTGCCACCTCCTCATCCAACTCACCTCCTGTCATTTTCAAAAGACAGAGAAATGTGGTCACTGGGTCTCCTCCACCTAGCACCACCAACCAACCTGCAGCTTCTAACCCCGCCCAAGGCAAAAAGCCTAAGCGGAAACTGGTAAAATTGGGATTATCTCTTAGGGATGAACCTTCGCTTGAGGGGGAGTCATTAGAAGCAGATGTACCATCCCCATCTGAACATCTATCACCCCTACAACCCCTGTCACCTAGGAGTGACAGTGCTCTCAATCTTGGCTTAGATGAAGGTGTTATTAACTCACCTGCCTCATTACATGAGAACATCCTAATAGGCCAGGACCCTGTAGCACTGCAACCCCACTCCTCACCGGAGGTGAATCTCAGGAGTCAAGAAGAGATTCATGCAAAAAGGGCTGCTGCTGCCCAAGGATCCCCACTGGATCTTGGTGTCAGCAGTAACATCAATAAGACCCAATTTGTGGCAATCTTCTCTGAATCAGTACCTGGAAGTCCTTTATTGGAACCAAGGGTTGCTGAAACAGATGAAGAGAATCCCAGGTGCCAAGAAGCCATGGGTACCAATGCTGATCAATCTCGGATTGATAGCTTGGTTTTGTCCAAGGATACTGGTAAAAAGCCAGTTGAGGATAGCTATACACTACCCGAATTGACGAAATTGTACCTCTCTCTGCAAGCACAGGTTGAAACTCTCAACACAACTGTTGCTAAATTGGTTCAAGCTGCTCCTACTGACACTGAAGCAGGCCCTTCAAGCCCTATCAGAGATGCTGATGAAGTTGTTGCAACTGATGAAGCTGATACTGTCAAATTGGGGGAGAAGATACCCTCAAGACCTGTTATCACAGAAATTGAAGAAGTTCAGAGGATACCGGCTGAAGTCAGAGCCACAGCTTGCCAAAGAATAGGTGTGAATCCCTTCTCAGTTGAAGACAGTTGGGTGAACATGAGATGCAGTCAACTGATTGCCATTTCTCCTTTTGAGGACCCCAATCTCACTGAACTTGTACAGTCATCCATGCTGATTGCTGGTGCTCTCCCTGAGCACATCAATTTGATCACGACACTCCTCAAAGATGTCATTTTTCCGGCTGAAAGAGCCAGTGATCAAGTGGTAGGAAATATTGCCTCCACCAGCAAGGTAGCAAATGATGTTGAAGAAAGCACTGCAACTGTTGCAGTTGCTACAATGACTGAAGGGGAAGATGAAAATTTGATAGGTGAAGAAGAAGGCACAGAGGTGCTGGAGATTGCTGATAAAGAACCTGAAGTCACCCAACCTCAGGTGGTGACTGAAGGCCAAATTTCTGTCCAAGCGAAAGTTCAACCGGAACTTCAACCGGAAGTTCAAGTGGAAGCTGAACTGAATGTTCAACCGGAACTCGAAGAGCAAGGAAGTGAAGGAGCAGAGGATATAGCCGAAACTTTGATAGCTTTAAGGAGCACTGAACCTGTTCAAGCTGATATTGCTAAAACCATTCAACAGGTGACTCAAACTCCTGAAGCTGAGGCTATAGTGAAAATGGTAGAAGATGCCAAAAGGGCAGCAGAGGATGAGAGGATTGCCAAAGAGCTACAAGAGGAATATGATCTGTATCTGCAAAACAGTGTATTTGAGAACTTACTTGAAGAGGCAAAGACTAGATCTTTCAACTGGAGATTAAGAGACTACAACCTGGATGTAGTAACTGAAGCTGATAGGCAGAGGTTGATTTCTATTGCCTCTCAATTGCCTACCAGGCTGACAAAGAATGATGAGAATTACATACTGCTGAAGAAGGTACAAAGGGCACTTGTGGTTAGAAATGTGAAGACAGAGGAAGAGGTAGCTCGGATGCAAGTTAGGGAACTTTGCAGCTTGATAGATTCAATCTTTTATGAGCTTAAAGGAGATATTGCTGCTGTTAATCCTAACTTGGTGATGCCTTCACCTTCAGAGCTCATCTCAGGTACAACAACTGTAAATGTTAAACCTGAATTTTCTGACATTGCAGATGTACAACCTCCACCTTCTTTCACTTACAACCCAAACCCAATGCCTACAACAGTTCCATCTTTCTTACAGTCACTTGCCATCACTCCCTACAAACCTCCCTCCATCTCCAAGAAAGTTGCCACCAAACTTGCCAATCCCAAGTACAGAACAGATAATTTTACTCCCATTGCTCCCCTCAAGAAAAAGCCTCCACCTACCATGGATTTCTCCGATATCTTTCCACCTACTCCACCTTCAAGCCCTATACTACTTTAGGAGAGCGGCTTGAATTAGATATAGAAGCATACAAGAAGCTTTTGCAGGATTGGACTTGCTGAAAAGACATATCAGGAAAAGTCCGATTGAACTCATTATCTGGTGGATAATCGAGTTCACCCAG
>JBCNJP010000260.1:62614-80990 GCA_039602395.1 Deinandra increscens subsp. villosa | reverse complement strand
GCTAATTTAACTTAAGTAATTTTTAGCCAAAACAATGATAACATTATGATAATTCAAGACCCTACTGCACTGAACCCCCACTCCTCACTGGAGGTGAATCTCAGGAGTTCTGAAGAGATTCATACAGAGAGGGCTCCTGCTGCCCAAGTATCCCCACTGGATCTTGGTGCTAGCAGTAACATCACTTAGACCCAATCTGTGGCAATCTTCTCTGAATCAGCACCTATGGGTCCTTCATTGGAACCAAGGGTTGTTGAGACAGTAGAAGAGAATCCTAGGTGCCAAGAACCCATGGGTACTAAGGTTGATCAATATAGGATTTATAACTTGGTTTCGTCCAGGGATACTGGTAAAAAGCCAGTTGAGGACAGTTATACACTACCTGAATTGACAAATTTGTACCTTTCTCTCCAACAACAGGTTGATTCATTATATGCCACTATTGCCTCCTTAGTCAAAGGCATTCCTGTTCAAACTGAAGCAGGTCCTTCAAACCCAAACAGAGCTGAAGATGAAGCTGATACTGTCAAATTAGGAGAGAAGATGACTTTAACACCTGCCATTCTTGAAATTGAAGAAACATATAGAATTCCGGCTGAAGTTAGATCCATAGCTTGCAGGAAAGGTAGTGTCCAACCCTTCTCAGTCGAAGATAGTTGGGTAAATGTGAAGAGTAGCCAATTAATTGCTATCTCACCATTTGAAGACCCAAATCTCACTGAACTGGTTCAATCCTCAATGCTTATTGCTGGTGCTCTCCCGGAGCATATCAACATGATCACTAGGCTGCTGAAGGATGTCATTTTTCCGACTGAAAGAGCTAGTGATCAAGCGGAGAAGAACATTTCTTCCACCAGCAAAGCAACTGCTGAAAATTTTGAAGATAGTACTGAAACTGCAGCAGTGGGAACCATGACTGGAGGAGGTGATGAAAATATGTTAGGAGAAGGTGAAGGAACTGAGGTGCTAGAACTGACTGACAAAGAACCTTAAGTCACCAAACCTCAGGTGGTGGCTGAAGTTCTACATGAAGATGAAGCAGTAGTTCAACCGGAAGTTTAACAGGAAACCCAGGTTGAAGTTCTAATAATCGATGAAAATGCTCCTGAGCTAGTATATGGCCCTAACCAGTCAATATTTGGATCTGATCAATTCCCTGTGGTTCAACCGGAAGAACAACCAAGTGATGAAGCTGAGGATATAGCTGAAACATTAATAGCTATGAGGAGCATTGAGCCAATTCAAGCTGAAGAGCTAGTTCAACCTGAAACTGTCAGAACTATTCAACAGCTTGTTCAAAATCCAGAGTCTAAAGCTGTGAGCAAAATGGTGGAAGAAGCCAGAGTAGCCGCTGAACATGAGAGGTTAGCAAACGAGTTTCAAGATGATTTGGAGTTGTATTCTCAAAACTGGATTGTTGAGAGTTTGCTTAAAGAAGCCAAGAAGAGGTCATTTGATTGACGGTTGAAGGAATATAACTTGGGTGCAATGACTGAAGCAGAAAGGGAGAGGTTGATTGCCATTGCCTTCCAGATACCCACTAAGTTAGTGAAGAATGATGAGAATTACCTATTGCTGAAAAAGGTAAAAAAGGGTCCTAATTGTCCGAAATTAGAAATCAGAGGATGAAGTCAACAATATGAAGGTTAAGGAGCTATGCCAACTGATTGATTCAACATTTCAAGAGCTTAGAGGAAATCAAGTTGGTGTTAATCCAAAACTGGTGTTGCCCTCACCATCAGAGTTTACCTCAGGTATGGCAACTAACATTGATGTTAAACCAGAATTTATTGATGATGCAGATATCCTTCCTCCACCTTCCTTCATATATGAACCAAACCTCACGCCTACAGCTGGTCCATCAGCATTTTAGTCACTTGCCATCATACCTTACAAGTCACCCTCAATATCCAAGAAAGTAGCCACCAAACTCTCAAACCCAAAATACATAACCGACAATTTCACTCCAATCATCCCCTTTAAAAAGCCAGCAGACCACCTCCTCAAACATCTCTGCCACCTCTTACTATAAGAGAACCCTCATCCACCACCGTTCCTACACCTCCTGCTAAACAATCTGTTGATCAACCTGGTCCATCTTCACCTTCATCTAAAGGCAAAGATCCTGCAGTGCAAGACTCAAGAAGTGATGAAGAGAGAATATTAAAGAAAAGGAAAATGTTGCATGCCAAGACAAATAAAGATCAGAGTCAAAGAAGAAGAGGGCCACCAAGAAAGAACAAAGTTATTGGGTGGACAGTGAATGAAGATAACTTTGATTTCACTTTCAATTTGGCAAATGGCGCAACTCAAGTGGTGAATGCTCACAAGGCCACTACAATTCTTACTGTAATCCAAAGGACTGATATCATTCTGTAGCTTAGAGAAATTCTAAGTTCAACAAGAGCTGAGCACCTGTTAAGGATTTGCCTTGAACCTTTAGTGCTTGAATGTGGAATGCTCTACAAAAGCAATTTGGAAGATGATGATCCAGATCTAGGAAAAAGAAGAAGAAGAGCCTGTTAGTGATATAAAATTCATTATTTGGGAAGAAGATGAGAAGCTGTTTTATGTGCACAAAGCTGATGGCACCTTTACCGCCCATGAATCCATTTCAGTTCAGACTGAATGGAGTGAAAGAGATTGGGAATCATTCAAACATGTGAAGGTGACCAAAACCAACTCTAAAAAGCTCTCTCAAAATCTAGATGCCAACATCAAGTCCTTGGACAAATAGGTCAAGGAGAAGAATTTTTGGGTACAAGTTAATTTTTGAAGATAGACTTCGAAGTTGAAGAATAATTTGACAGCATCAGCTTAGGGGGAGATTGTAAGGAATATCGCTTTAAAGATTTCCGGCTGAAAGCCAATTTTGAAGAGTTCCGACTGAAGTTGAAGTTCGAGCGGAAGTCTCAAGTTCAAGCGGAACTGGCAGTTCAACCGGAAGAAGCAATTTTGTCTGTTAGCAAATATTCCGGGTGAACTCGATTATCCACGAGATAATGAGTTCAACCGGACTTTTCCTGAGAAGTCTTTTCAGTCGTCCAATCCTCCAAAAGTTTCTCGGTTGCTTCCAAATCTATCAAAGCCGCTCTCCTAAAGTAGTATGATGCTGATCACACGCAAGATATTCCAAATGTCGAAGTTTATTCTTTTGGTAGTTTGTATTTGACTTTTGTTTAACGGTTTAGATTAAATCGTTTGAGATCAATGGATGTCATTGATCTCATCTGCACTATATATAGCTTATTTAGCTTTCAATTTTACATACAGTTCTCAATCAACTTGTAATAGTGTAAACTTGAGTTAATGCAAATAGTGCCGAGTATTTCTTACTTCGTTGTTACTATCCTTATGCAATCAAACACTTACATTACACAAGAGAACTAAGACTTGCTTGAGTAAAGTGAAATATAACTTTAATTCCACAGGGTTATATTTACAAGTAGAGGGTTTCTTGTTAAGTTAAATAGTAATTAACACCGATCCTACACATGGTTTGATTAGTAGTGTAGACGTATCCTTCTTATTAAATTGATGTTATTTCTTAGTTGTTATCTAGCAATTTCAATATGTGTTTAGCAACTCTAGAGAGCCTAGATAGGAATTGGTGATGATGCAGATTCAGTAGTCCATTTTGGTTGAAGTATGTCTTTTTAATTAGTCATGAATCTTAGCTTCCATGTGTTGGATTAAAAGGATTAGTGCAGTGACTAGGTATATGCATATGTGATGGTATGTGATTTGATCAAACGTTATTAGTCTATCATGATTACTCAGAATAGGATTGGTCTATGATCCTAGGTCTTAGGTCATGTGTTTGATTTCTTATAACTAAGTCATTGATTCGTGGACACTTCATTGTGGCTGTGGTTATAATTGTAGAATCAGTCTCTAGCGATTCTGTTTCCTTTAGACAGTTAAGTTGTGATAAGTCAAATGTCTGGTTTAAATAATGCTCGATAGTGACCAGTCTTAGATGATATCTGTTTTCCCATATCTGATACGTACTATCTTTTCTTCTATAAGTTTACATTAATTTCTAGTCATTAAGAATTGTGACAGAGTCTTATTGATATTAGCTAGGTTAAGTATGATTACACCATTGCTTCCTTAGGTCGACCCTGAGTCATTCTTAAATACTTCCATACGATAGGTCCGCTTTCCTATATATGCATGTGGAGTAAAAGATGAGTTAGGTTTTAAATTTAAAGGTCATTATTGCAGGCAAAGATATATATAGATATATTATATATATATATATATATATATATATATAAATATATCATTTGCATAACCCATGCAAAAAGAACAACCTCGCAGGGACGAGTGGTTCTCGAGAGTTAAAGACGATAAGGTGACTTGCAACTGGAGTCACACGATGCATGAGGTCGATGTGAAAGTTTATTCGGTGAATGGGAGGAAGATCCAATGTTTCTTCGGATGTCTTTGATTCCCTATACATTATCACGAACTCCCACAATCTGGGTCCTAGATTCGCGTGCTCCATACACAAGTATTTATGGGCTTGTTCCAACCCTACACGCTAATAGAACCCTTGCCTCATTCCAACCCTACACGCCACCTTACCACCAATCCAACACCATGCATGTAACGTGACCAACCAGAGAAGATTGCATGACATTGGAGTGATGTGACAAGACTCACTTCCAATGGGATTGCATGCTACATGCGGGTCATCCATTGGCTCGAGTGTAACAGTCGGATTTTGGAGAGTAGGATAAAACCTCCATTGTAGCTATCCACTCTCACTTTCTCACATTCTCTTGCTCTCATTCTCTCGTCCACATTTCTCTCAAACACCCTCGGATACTACTAACCACCTACAACCACCATCCATCACCACTCAACCACAGGAACTCGCAACGACTAAGGTAAGCCCACTCAACTTAGGTTCAATCCACAAGCTTTCTCTACAGGTGTGTAACTTGTTTAAGGTTTTAGGAGCAACCATTATAGGCTAGAATCATCTACGACATCACATTCCACTCTAACTCTCAAGGTTAGTGCATACTTAGTTACGTTATTTTATATATATGAGCTTAGGGTCGCATGCAACTAAGTAACCGATTGAGTTAGGATATCTAGCCAAAAAACTACTAGGAAACACATGCATGCAATGGTCATTTCAATATCACATCCACCATAATAGTTGTTTTTGGTAATTAAACAGTTTATAAATGTATGTTTCAACAATATTAAAGTATTTGAGCACATGAAAACCCGTAAAGCCCTTCGGATCATAAATCTAGACCGGGTCAGAACCAAGTTGTGGTAAACCTAAAAATTTTCTTTTCCTTCCACAGAAACCGTAGCAACTTAGAGCAATTTTCGGGATGAAAATTCCTTTACAAGGGGATGATGTGACAATTGAAAATTCCCCAGGTTAACTCCGTTAATAACTTGTGTTGTCTTTTAGTAAACGTCCATTACATCAGTTAACTAGAATAGTTAAACACTACACGTGAGTGTAGACGTTGGTTAACTAACTTGAATAACGATTATTTATGATTTTATGAAATCCGTCTTTTAATTTTATATAAATCATATTTTATGATTTCAAGCGAACACTTTATCATTTTATGTGAATATTACCTTTATAATTTTATGTGTTATATTACATTTCACGATCTTATGTGTTAACGTATCACATAACCGCATATGATTCTAAGATTAAAACGTCGTTTCTATTGTGCATAGTTTTCTGTGATTTTATGTGAACCACTTATAAAAATAGAAGTTTATGTTTATGATCTTATGTGTACCGATTAGGGTTTACTTCTTATATATATAAATATATATATACATATAATACTTTGATTTCGGTCAAACTCACGTATCCGTACTGTTAAAGTTATTCCCGTTAACCCCGTTGGGGTTAATTAACCCTCTGTTAAACTCAAGGGGCTTATCTTGCCATTTTCTAAACCTATTTTAATTAATCAAACTTGTAAGGACCTAACTTATAACCCCGTTGGGGTTAATTAACCCTCCGTTAAACTCAAGGGGCTTATCTTGCCATTTTCTAAACCTATTTTAATTAATCAAACTTGTAAGGACCTAACTTGTAATTATCCAAACATGTTTCCTTATTGTGTATTATGTGGAGGGACCATTCCTGCCAAGGTGGCAAAGTCAATTAAGTCTCGCAAGTTATAACCGGCGACGGTTACGCCTCCTTTCCCTTCGCTAGTAACCGACACTCATCAAACCACAATCAATTCCAATCATCAGTTTCTAATTCAATTGATCTTCCGTGGGTTTAAACCAGTGAAACTAATTGTCAACAACCATTGTACGCAGTTAACTCACCCATCGCTCTCTCTCGTTCTCTCTTGTTGTCGACGAAAAAAAAAACACCATCAACCGGAAGAAATCTCCGGCCAACTCCACCTCCATTATGCCATCATTCGATTACCATGTGGTGATAGTCAACCGTATTTGGAGCATCAGGAGCAATCGGGACTCAAACCGAATTCGGTATCAAGTCTGCGTTCGAATTCGGGTTCGTTTTCGACATCACAAACACGTCACATCTCCTGTACGCTCCGAGGTAACCAATTATCTATGTTAAACGCACACTTCTTTTTCCTCGTTTCGGGTTTTGATGAAATTCTGGTGACCGGAATGAACTCCGGTGAGTCTAGGGTTTCTGTTTGGGAAGGAGACCCCCGATTCAAATATTTCAATTACAATAAATACGGAATGAAAACCAAAGCCCACGACTGTCGCAGTTGTTCGGTCTTTCACTCGGTATTGTGCAGGTCCGGTCGAAACCCGCAACCTCTTAGTTTTTTTTGTTTATTTTGAAAAAAGCTAGGTCACTCTGTCACTGTATGGATAAAACATTTAAGTGTGAAACAATGAACCAACATGAGCAATTAGCCCAGTCGTTAGGGTGCTACTGTGTGTTCGGGAGGTCACAGGTTCGACCCTGGTGACCTCCATTTCACTGTTTTTATATTTGTTAACTATTTTATGAACTTGCATGACCCGAAAACTATCACGACTCGTTCCTCATGTTATTCTAGACTCGTAGAAACCCTCGTAAACACCGTTACCTTCGTTTTCCCTTGTCAGATTATATAATTTAATCATTATATATAAAATGTTGATTATTGGATAATAACATCATAACGAATACCTAATTGGAAAAATATATAAATAAACGTATTTCGAAGTATATAACGAACGCTTTATTAATCCTTATATTTACGAAAAACTATACATACACGAATATTATTTTTCGTATTTCGTGATGTAAACACTTCTTGTGTTCCGGTATATATATATATATATATATATATATATATATATATATATATTAATATATTTATAAATATATATGTTTTATTAATCCTTATATTTACGAAAAACTATACATACACGAATATTATTTTTCGTATTTCGTGATGTAAACACTTCTTGTGTTCCGGTATATATATATATATATATATATATATATATATATATTAATATATTTATAAATATATATGTCTATACACCTATATATGTAATTCAACTATGAATTTACTTGACCATGAACCGTCGTCTAGGCTATGTCGCGCACGTTCGAATACAAGCTTATGTATGTAAATTCTATAGGTGCTCGGTAACTATGCAAGACTCGAAGTCTTACTATATTTGTAGCACCTAAGGTGAATTACACAACCTCTTACGTTACGTCCGGGTTTGGACGATAACACACACAAACACGTTACACCTGGGTTAGGGTGATAACACGAAAACTTTTGATGTATGATTAAAGTAGAAATCTAGTATATATCACATGTTCACGTAAAATGTTTTATCTTTCAAGTCCTTACTATATCGAACCGTTAGTAGTAAATAGAGAGGGGTTATTGGGTAGTACTACTGGGGTCTGACAAACCCCACTCAGCGGGCTCGAGATGCAACACCCAACTAGCGGTTGGACTGAGGACAATGTCAGACTAACTTACCGTGATCGAGTAGACACGGGGAAGGAAAATAAACGTAAGGATGAAATCCTACACTTTTCAGTTAGCTTCGGTTGTCAACGTTTTAGTGACATGAACTTAGGCTTGCTACCTACGATATGAATTGTACTTGGAATATACATACTTACATACGAATAAAGAATGTTGTATTCGTACTGCATACTTATACTAGATATACTTATGTGCTTATGTGAACTCACAACATTAGTTGACACATGTTTTTTGTGCATGCTTTGCAAGACGCTAGGAGTATCTGATTTTTAGGCACGTACGTTGGTTAAAACATCTTATTTTGGGAACTTGTATTTAAAGCCTTTCAACTTGAATTGGTTATTTACTTACCGGGCGCATGCTTTGTGCGACATTACTTTTATGTGCTTCCACTAAACACGGGGAAGGCAAATACACGTAAGGATGAAATCCTACACTTTTCAGTTAGCTTTGATTGCGAACGTTTTAGTGACACGAACTTAGGCTCGCTACCTAGGATATGAATCGTACTTGTAATTACATACTTACATACGAATAAAGACGGTTGTATTCCTATTGCATACTTATACTAGATATACTTATGTGCTTATGTAAACTCACCAACATTAGTTGGCACATGCTTCTTGTGCATGCTTTGCAGGATGCTAGGAGTATCTGATTTTTAGGCACGTACATTGGTTAAAACATTTTATTTTGGGAACTTGTTTTTAAATCTTGTCAACTTGAACTGGTTGTTTACTTACCGGGCGTATATTTTGCATGACATTACTTTTATGTGCTTCCGCTAAACTTTAAAATCTGGTTTTAGTATTTCCGTTTGGAGATATATTTACATTTTGAACCCTTAACTTATGTTTGATGTAACTAATGACTCGGGTCCTGGTCTGGACCACACCCCACATGGTAAAACTCCATTATGGAAATTGGGGGTGTGACAGATTGGTATCATAGCCCCTTGGTTGCAGAGAACTAGAATTTATAAAAATTCTAAACTGTAACTGTTTTTTTAACATTAGTTACAACAATTCCCAAAGACATTTTCTTTTCGCGTGCCAAAAATCGATTACTCACATTAGGTTATTTTCTTTTGTTTGTGTCTGTCTGGGTTCTAGCAGTATGGCACAACATGACAACACGAGGGGAAAGGGAAAGAAAGTTGCCAACGAATAGTTATCACCCTCTAACCAGCAAGGCCATGAGCCTGAGCAGCCTGAGTAGACGACAATGGACTTCCTTCAGGATGAGCACTTACGTCTTGATAGATGCGCACCAGAAGATTATAGCTGGCTGAGTCCGACAACATATCGGTTGATTGATATGTAACATGTGTCGGGCAGGTTCGACCTACCCTTTGATTTGAAGCGGGTCATTGCGGGACTGATAGCAGCTTATGACAACACTCTTGGAGAACTCAAGAAAAATTCCCTCAACAATTGCACCCGCGATAGAGAACTCAAGCGAGTGCGGGCTGATCAGAGGGAGAGGGATACCTATCACTACAACTTGGCCCAGGGGGTAATGGATATCCGTAACAGGGTCACTGCACTGAAGTCGCGACCCGATCCAACAGGTTTAGAGCATGGTCTGCATCAAGCCCAACATCAGATTGCTGAACTCCAACATTCCAACGCAGCACTTCAACACTCTAACGCGGCACAGGTCGCCGCCCTCCAAGCTCAAATGGCAGCCCTGTAGGTCCAAGGAGCTCCTGTTCAGGAAGAAGATGAGGAACCTTTTGAGGAAGAACCTTTTGAGGAGGAGCCTCAAGAGGAAATAGAGGAAGAACCAGATGTTATTGATCCATGATCTAATCTGTCTTCCTTTTCTTTTATTTGTTACTTCGAATAAATTTGACTGGGTATCCATTTTATTTTGAACGTTTCCAAATACTAAGATACATTATGGATGGATTTAAATTTTCTAATGGATATTACATCTTTACTTTTCCAATGTGTTTCTAAAAAGTATGTCGTGTGATGGATGGATGCATGAATAATTGTTTAGTGCTTAATGAAATTAGTATTGGATATATTAATTATTTGATTGTATGTGTATATAATGGAATTGATATTAGGTATATTAATCGTTGAAATGCTTGTATGGCAAACAGAATCATGGTTGAAAACCTCACAACAGCTCAGATCCAAGCTTTGATAAATGAAAACGTTGCGGCAGCATTAGCCGCGACCCAAAATCAACAGAACAACAATGGTAAATGAGACGGTCGAAAGTAAAAAAATCTTCTCTTTTCTACCCAATTTCTTCTCAACCTTCAGGGATATCAACTAAAGTGAACTTTGTGATAAAATCCAGGGCCAAACCAATGTTCTTTAAAGACTTTCATAGGGTGCAAGCCTCTAACGTTTAAGGGTAGTGAAGGTGTTGTAGGATTGCTGAGATGGCTTGAGAAGTCCGAAAACGTTTTCACTATGTGTAACTGTCTGAATAGGAGTACAGTCAAGTTTGCCACTACAACATTAGAGGATGCTGCTTTAACTTGGTGGAACACCCAGGAGCAAATGTTAGGACTTGATGCTGCCAACGCTATAGCTTGGCAGAAATTCAAGGATGCCATCATGGAGGAGTACTGTCCTCGCAACCAGGTCAAAGGGTGGATATCAAGTTTCAAAACAAAAAAATGATGGGTCCTGAGGTTGAAGAGTACACCGCTCGTTACCACGAGTACGCGGTGCTATGTCCTACAATGGTCAATGCTGCTTCAAAGGTATGTGGATGGGTTAGCTCCACAAATCAAGGAAATAGTTACTGCTTCAAACCCTACAAATATGCAGAATGCAATCAGGTTGGCACATAAACTAACTGACTAGGCTATAGAGCAGGGAACTCTGCCACCTAAGAAGGTCCCCAAGACTGCCCTAGATGGGAGAAGAAACAGAGAGGACGACTCCAGTAACAACAACAATGGTAGTGGAAACAACGCTAGGAAATACTCGAACACTCAAAACCAAAACAAGAGGTACAACAACTCCAGGGGTGACTATAACAACACTAACACTAATAGTGGGGGCGATAACCAGAACCGCCATGGTAATAGCAATTAAATTCACAATGGGTACAAGGGACGATCACCCTTCTGCAATCGGTGCATCCAACACCACAATGGGTTGTGCAAGAAACTCACATGTGAGCATTGTGGTAAAGGGGGCCATGAGGCTAAGAACTGTTGGGGTGAACTGAATAACCGTCCTAATCACTATCAGAATCAGAATCAGAATCAGAATCAGAATCAAAATCAGAATCAGAATCAGAACCAGAAGCTGAATAATGAAGCCCCTAGGGGTGTTATGAGTGTGGAAAGCCAGAACACTTAAAGAGGGACTGCTCGCAGCTTCGAAAGAATAACAACAATGCAGGTAAAAGCGACAACCACCGTAACAACAATAACAATGGTGGTGATGGTGGTAGGAACGATGGAGATGGCGCCAAAGGGGGAGCTTTCGTTATGGGTTCAGGTGAGGCGAGAAACTATGCCAACGTCATTACCGGTAAGTTTCTTCTAAAAATCTACTTCGCAAATGTCTTATTTGATGCGGGTGCCGAGAAAAGTTTTGTCTCGACTAAATTCTGATTAAGGCCACCCAAACTCCACTAAAAGCTAGGTATACGGTTGAATTAGCTAATGGTAAACTTATTGACACCGCTCACTTAGTTAAGGACTGCACATTATCGGGTCTTAAACTAAGTATAGACCTTATGCCTTTTACCATCGGTAGTTTCGACGTGATAGTGGGCATGGAATGGCTATCCAAACATCAGGCAGAAATTATCTATCAAGAAAAAGTCATACGAATACCCATAGCAGGAGGAAAAGTACTCTCGATTCAGGTCGAAAAAGGAGGTACTGTCTCTGGAATCATATCATATCTTAAAGATCAGAAGTGCCTTTGGAAAGGACAAGTAGCAATCCTGGCCACAGTTACGGACCAACCCAGGGTGGAGAGAAAAATCAAAGACTTCCTGATCGTACGCGATTACTTGAAGGTATTTCCTGAAGAACTACATGGCCTACCTCTGCTTAGGCAAGTAGAATTTGGGATTGAACTCGCTCCGGGAGCAGCTCCGGTCACGCATGCACCATATCGTCTAGCGGTTAACGAATTAAATGAGCTATCCACAAAATTACAGGAACTTCTAGATAAGTGTTTCATCAAACCTAGCTCGTCACCATGGGGAGCACTGGTATTATTTGTCAAAAAGAAGGATGGCACATTTAGGATGTGCATTGATTACCGCGAACTCAACAAAGTCACTATTAAAAATCGATACCCTCTTCCACGAATAGACGATCTATTCGACCAGCTTCAAGGATCTAGTTACTATTCCAAGATTAACTTAACGTCTGGCTACCATCAACTGAGAGTCCGCGATGAGGATATAGAAAAGACAGCCTTCAGAACACGGTACGACCATTATGAATTCTTGGTCATGCCCTTCGTCCTGACGAACGCACTAGCCGTGTTCATGGATCTCATGAACCGTGTGTGCAAGCCCTATCTAGATAAATTCGCCATAGTGTTTATTGACGACATCCTCATCTACTTGAAAACAAAAGAAGAACACGAGGAACATATATGGTTAATCTTAGAATTGTTAAATAAAGAACAACTCTACGCAAAATTTTCTAAGTGTGATTTCTGGATCCGAGAGGTTTAATTTCTAGGACACATCGTCAAGGAGCAAGGTATCCACGTTGACCCAACCAAGATCGAGGCCACTAAAAGTTAGTCTATCCCTAGAGCACCTACGGAGATTCGTCAATTCCTAGGTTTAGCGGGTTACTACCGTCATTTTATAAAGGGATTTTCTCAGTTAGCTTAACCATTGACCGCTCTTACGCACAAAGGGGTTCAATACAGATGGGATGACAAGGAAGAGGCAGCCTTCCAAACTTTGAAAGAGAAACTTTGTACTGCACCGATATTATCTCTACCTGATGGGATTGACGACTTCGAGGTCTATTGTAACGCGTCAATCCAGGGACTCGGATGTGTTTTGATGAAAAGAGGTAAGTTCATTGCATACGGGTCAAGGAAACTAAAGTCCCATGAAAAGAATTACACAACTCACGACCTAGAGTTGGGCGCAGTTGTATTTGCCTTGAAATTTTGGAGACACTATTTATACGGTACCAAGTGTATGATATTCACTGATCACAAGAGCCTCCAACACATATTTGAACAGAAGGAACTCAACATGAGGTAATGTAGGTGGGTCGAATTGCTAAACAAATACGATCTAGCAATAAAGTATCATCCAGGCAAGGCTAACGTGGTGGCTGATGCCTTGAGTAGAAAATAACATGTTAAGCCTAGAAAGGTTCGAGCTCTCCAATTAACAGGGCTACCGGATAGACTCCGGGATGCCCAGAAAGAGGCCCTAAAGGAGGAAAATTTTGGGTTTGAATCATTACATGACATCGATGGAACTTCTGAGGTTAAGTCTGACGGGCTTCGTTATTATAAGGATCGTATATGGGTACCTCTCCATTGAAATCTGAGAGAAATGCTGACGGACGAGGCCCACAAGTCCCGTTATTCGATCCATCATGATCAGACAAAATGTATCAAGACCTAAAGGGGCTATATTGTGTTAGCAAGTGCTTGACGCGCGCGGAGGTCAAAACGGACCATTGAAATCTAGCAGGATTACTGCAACAACCAAAAATTCCTGTGTGGAAATGGGAAGAGATCTCGATGGACTTCATCACGAGATTGCCTCGTTCTTCTGGCGGTTATGATATGATTTGGGTTATCGTTGACCGTTAACAATATCCGCCCATATCCTAGCTATCAAAGAAAGTGACAAAACAGACAAACTTGCGTAAATTTACCTCAAGTAGATTGTCAAGCTTCACGGAGTGCCTTTATCTATCATCTCTGACCGAGACCCTAGATTTGCTTCAAAATTTTGGGGATCCTTACAAACGGCGATAGACACTCGCTTGGATATGAGTACCGCGTATCATCCTCAAACAGATGGACAGAATGAATGTACCATCTAAACTCTCGAGATATGCTTCGAGCATGTCTACTTGACTTCGAGAAAATTTGGGAAACTCATTTACCACTAGTAGAATTCTCCTATAACAACAGCTACCATACCAGTATTGGAGCCGCTCCATTTGAGGCTCTTTACGAACAAAAATACAGATCTCCGATCTGCTGGGCCGAGGTCGGTGAGAGCCAACTCACTGGACCTGAATTAGTGCACGAGACCACAGACAAAATCGTGCAGATCAGATGCCGCATGGTAGCGGCAAGGGATAGACAAAAGAGTTATGCAGATAAACGCCGACGGCCTTTGGAATTTGAAGTCGGTGATAAAGTACTGTTGAAAGTCTCGCCTTGGAAACCGTCGTACGCTTTGGAAAGCGCGGGAAGTTGAATCCCCGCGCACTACAAAAAAATGAGCCTAATGCAACACTTATAAAAGCAACACTTAATAAAAGTGTTGCATTATCTAACAAAAGTGTTGCAATATCTAATAGAAGTGTTGCATTATCTAAAAATAAGTGTTGCATTAGATCTAATGCAACATTAGCTAATGCAACACTTTAAAGTATTGTGTTAGGTAATGTTGCATTAGACCTAATGCAACACTTGTTTTTAGATAATGCAGCACTTTTGTTAGATATTGTAACACTTTTGTTAGATAATGTAACACTTTTGATAAGTGTTGCTTTTATAAGTGTTGCATTAGGCTCATTTTTTAGTAGTGGCTATGTAGGACCATTCGAGATCATCAAAATCATTGGTCCGGTGACTTGGCGTTTAAATTTACCTCCTAAGTTGGATGGAGTACACAATGTGTTTCACGTTTCAAACCGAAGGAAGTGTTTAGCTGATGAGAATCTCATAGTTCCGTTAGAAGAATTTCAAGTTGATGAACATCTGCGATTCATCGAACAACCCGTGGAGATCACGGGACATGAGGAGAAAACACTAAAACGAAGTAAAATCCCATCATCAAAGTTAGATGGCAATCTAGGCGTGGACCAGAGTTCACGTGGGAACGAGAAGATCAGATGAGAAAGAAATAAACTCACCTATTTTATCAAGCCTCCACATCTAATCAAGGTATGAGTTACCTTAACAAGGGGATGATGTGGCAAACCTAAAATTTTTCTTTCCCTTCCATAGAAACCATAGCAACTTAAGGAAATTTTCAGAACGAAAATTCCTTAACAAGGGGATGATGTGACAACTAGCAACTCTCCAGATTAACTCCGTTAATAACTTGTGTTGTCTTTCAGTAAACGTCCATTACATCAGTTAACTAGAATAGTTATGAACACTGCATATGAGTCTAGACGTCGGTTAACTAACTTGAATAACGATAATTTAAGATTTTATGAAAATCGTCTTTTAATTTTATATAAATCCTATTTTATTATTTCAAGCGAACACTTTGTCATTCTATGTGAATATTACCTTTATAATTTTATGTGTTATATAGATATATACACATTATATTTCACGATCTTATGTGTTAACGTATCACATAACCACATACGATTCTACGATTAAAACGTCTTTTGTATTGTGCATACTATTCCGTGATTTTTTGTGAACCACTTATAAAATTATAAGTTCATGTTTATGATTTTAAGTGTACCGATTAGGGTTTGCTTCTTATATATAGATACATATATATATACATATAATACGTTGATTTTATTCGGTCAAACTCACGTATCCGTACGGTTAAAGTTATTCCAATTAACCCCGTTGGGGTTAGTTAACCCTCCGTTAAACTCAAGGGTCTTATCTTGCCATTTTTCTAAACCTATTTTAATTAATCGAACTTGCAAGGATCTAACTTATAATTATCCAAATATGTTTCCTTGTGGTGTATTATGTGGAGGGACCATTCCTGCCAAGGTGGCAAAGTAAATTAAGTCTCGCAAGTTATAACCGGCGACGGTGACACCTCCTTTCCCTTCACTGGTAATCGACACTCATCAAACCACAATCAATTCCAAACATTAGTTTTGAATTCTATTGATCTTCCGTGGGTTTAAAACAGTGAAACTAATTGTCATCAACCACTGCACGCAAATAACTCACCCATCACTCTCTCTCTCTCTCTCTTCTCGTTCTCTCTTGTCGGCGATGAAAGAAAAAGCCACCTTCAACGGAAGAAATTTCTGGCCAACTCCACCTCCATTCTGCCATCATTCGATTACCCTGTGGTGATCGTTAACCGTAGTTGGAGCAGTAGGAGGAATCGGGACTCAAATCGAGTTCGGTATGGAGTTCGCTTTCAGTTCGGGTTCGTTTTCGGCATCACAAACACGTCACATATCTTGTCCGCTCCGAGGTAATCATTTCTCTATGTTATTCTGGACTCGTAGAAACTCTCGTAAACACCGTTACCTTCGTTTTCCCTTGTCAGATTATATAATTTGGTCATTATATATAAAATGTTAATTATTGGATAATAACATCATAACGAATACCTATTTGGAAAAATATATAAATAAACGAACGTTTTATTAATCCTTATATTTACGCAAAATATACGTACACGAATATTATTTGGTCATATTTCGCGATGTAAACACTTCTTGTGTTCCGGTATATGCATATATATATATATATATATATATATATATATATATATATATATATATATATATATATATATATATATGCACATATATATGTATTTCAGCAATTCGATTTTATAAAAGATATGATATTTATCTTCTATTTGCATTTGAGTGAACTATATATTTTCGACTCAACGTCGTCATCAACTTGATTTTTGAGTAAAACGATTTTTGTCACGTGTCAAGTTTGGAAGCTATCACACATGTCACGTATGGATTTACTTGACCATGAACCGTCGTATGGGCTACGTCGCGCACATTCGAACACACACTTACGTAGGTAAATTCTATATGTTCTCGGTGACTACGCAAGACTCGAAGTCTTAAAATTGTAGCAGTGCACCCTAAGGTGAGTTACACAACCTCTTACGTTACATCCGGGTTTGGAAGATAACACACACAAACACGTTACACCCAGGTTAGGCTGATAACATGAAAACTTTTGATGTATGATTAAAGTAGAAATCCAGTATATATCACATGTTCACGTAAAATGCTTTATCTTTCAAGTCCTTACAATATCGAACCGTTAGTAGCAAATAGCGAGGGGATATTAGGTAGTATTACTGGGGTCTAACAAACCCTACTCAGCGGGCACGTGATGCACCACCCAACTGGCGGTCGGACTTAGGACAATGTCAACCTAACTTACTGTGATCGATTAGACACGAGGAAGGCAAATACACGTAAAGATGAAATCCTACACTTTTCAGTTAGCTTTGGTTGCGAACATTTTAGTGACAAGAACTTAGGCTCGCTACCTACGATATGGATTGTACTTGTATATACATACTTACATACAAATAAAGACTGTTGTATTCGTACTGCATACTTATACTACATATACTTATGTGCTTATGTGAACTCACCAACATTAGTTGAAACATGCTTCTTGTGCATGCTTTGCAGGACACTAGGAGTATCTGTTTTTTTTGGCACGTACGTTGGTTAAAACATCTTATTTTGGGAACTTGTTTTTAAATCTTTTCAACTTAAACTGGTTATTTACTTACGGGGCGCATGTTTTGCGCGACATTACTTTTATGTGCTTCCGCTATACTTTAAACTCTAGTTTTGGTACTTCCGTTTGGAGTTATATTTACATTTTGAACCCTTAACTTATGTTTGATGTAACTAATGACTCGGGTCCTGGTCTGGATCACACCCACATGGTAAAACTCCGTTAGTGGAAATTGAGGATGTGACACAAGTTAAGACCGGGTAATCCACAGGAACCCCGGAGTTAGAAAAAGCCTACGGACTAAGCTCACTAATTAAAAGTGGGAGTTGGCTCGGGTCATAATAACCTACACATGCATGCATGCAAGCACATGCATGTCGAGTAGGTGCAAAACCGGCCTAAAAGCCTAACAAAGCCCACTGAACCTGTTGGACGACCCAACGAACCGAGTCACCAAACTGGGCCACTTGGTATAGGATCGGGTCAGGAGAAACAGTACACATGGATCTGGTCAGCAACCCAACAGGAGTCGGTTCACACGCGTATTACCAAACTGACCCAATCGGGTTGATAAGTGCACTCGGCGACGGACAAGAAAATCATTACAGGCCCAATGCAAACCCTTAACCCGCTTCTGATACGCGTCCCACAGGCCCAAGTCTCCATTGACCGACCCAAGTCTTCTGGACAAGAGCCTTCGCCTTCGGATTGGGCCGTCGGGTCAACACTGTTGGAGCCCAGTTGTCACGGGTCAATACCCGAACCCGTATCCATTTAATTATCTATTACTAT
>JBCNJP010000260.1:30114-62114 GCA_039602395.1 Deinandra increscens subsp. villosa | reverse complement strand
CCCAAAATAATTCCAGCAAGAACATCCGGGGGCCGGGTCTGATTGCAAAACAAACGTTTGTTCCGCTCCTGCCAAACATAATATGACGCAGTTGCCACCCCAATACGAGCCACAATCGACTCAAAGGACTTCGAACCAGCCACAACATACAGCTTTCGAAGAATATCCGTCCAACCAGGGTTGGTATCTCTCAGCCCCAACTTCGACCTAATAGTGCTCCAGACCAAGGCAGAATACAACCATCGGAAAAATAAATGATCAATCGAGTCAAAACTGGCGTAACACAAAGGACAACACATCATATTATGAGATCTCCTAGGAGAATCCCAAGAAAGGATTCTCTCCTGCGTAAGCAATCTGTTCTTTAATATAAGCCACAAATGAAACGCATGCTTAGGAATGCATTGCGAAAACCACACCACCGAGGCCCACTGAACAGAAGGCAAACTAAACCTGATCGAGTCCCAGGCCAAAGACGTCGTAAAGGGACCCTAATACGAACCAAGAACCCATTCAATCCGATCTTTGACATTGGGAACAACATCCGCCAACACCACATTCCAATCAGGAGGCACACCCTTCCGATGCAAATCGGTCACCGAATCCGAAAGAAGGAGGCGGGCATCATAGATCATGCGATTAGTAATGGAAAGACATAACGGACCAGCATCGTTCCATTTATCGTACTAAGCAGACGTGTTAACACCATCACCCACAATATAAATAATAAAGTTACGAATCACCGGACGGAGTTGAAGGATTTTTCTCCACCCCCAGCAACAAGAAGCAGGAATACAGCAATCCCAAAAATTACGCCCACGCAAATGATACGCATACACCCAATTAACCCAGAGAGAATCCCTTCTAATAAGAATGCTCCAAATATGAGTAGTCATGAGGGCTCTATTCGAATCCCTGATCCTGCGAATCCCCAACCCTCCCTGTTTAGGAACACAAATATCCTTCCAAGCGACTTTGGCCCTGCCATTATACTTGGAACCAACACCCCATTAAAAGTCCCGCATTTTAGCCTCAAGGTATTTGATTGTACGGCTGGGCAAAATAAACATAGAAGACCAGTAAACTTGCATGGAAGACAAGACAAAAATGACCAACTGGAGGCGGCCAGCAGCAGAAAGAAACCGGTTAAGCCAACTAGAGATACGCAAGTTTACCCTCTCCACCAAAATATCACAATCAGCATAACGGAGACGAGGCGTTATAAGGGGAAACCCCAAATAACGGACAGGAAGCTTTCCTTCCATAAACGGCAAAACCTGCAAAATTTCCCCAACCGCCACATTACAGAAATAAGCAGTGCTTTTCTTACTACTAGGGACTAATCCAGACATCTTTGTGAAATCACGAAGGGAGCGCATAATACATTTAGCAGAAACGATGTCACCATGGGCAAATAAGAATAAGTCATCTGCAAAGCAAAGATTAATAATTTGCTGTTTACCACATTTATGGTGATACCAAAAAGCAGGATCAGCCCTAACATTTCTTTGGAGACACATCGTTAAGACCTCCATAACCATGGTAAATAAGTAAGGAGACATAGGATCACCCTGTCTAAGCCCCCATTTACCACGGACATAGCCATGAATATTACCATTGTGGCCGACAGAGTACGAGGCAGTAGAAAAGCACTTCATGATCCAGTTAACCATTTTGACATGGTAACCGAAACCCAACAAAACTTTCTCCAAAAAAAACAGTTAACCGTGTCATAGGCTTTTTGAATATCAACCTTGATCGCACACTGGGGCGGACCAACATCCCTGTGATAGTTATGCATCAACTCTTGGGTAAGGAGGATGTTATCAGAAATCCTCCTTCCAGGAATAAAGGCAGATTGATTGATGCGGATAATCTGTCCTAACCTAGCCTTAATCCTGTTTGCAAAAATTTTGCTGATACATTTATAAACAATATTGCAACAAGATATGGGGCGATAATCAAGAACAGAAGCCGGAGTGTCAACCTTAGGAATGAGAGCCAAAAAAGTGTGGTTAAGCTCTTGCAATAAGTTACCTATTGAGAAGAAGTCTCGAACAGCCGCAATGAAATCAGCACCTATGATACTCCACGCCTTTTTGAAGAACGCAGTGGAATAACCATCCGGACAGGAGCTTTATCATCAGACATAGAAAATAAAACATCGTGAATTTCCTGATTGGTAACATCTCTGATCATCGCATTAGCCTCAAAATCATTAATTTTATTAATGAACACCTGCATATCATCCAGATTTGGAACCATATCAACCCCCAAGAATTGCTCAAAGGGACTGACCAAAGCAGCCGGCACCTCGTCACCTATGTACACCTTACCCTGACTGTCCTTAATAACATCAATCCTGTTACGGTGCTGTCTATAGTTAAGAGACTTATGAAAATAGGCCGAATTACAATCCTCAGTTGGACTTTCGATTTCTGCGATCATTACTATTAGCAAAGAAGCTCATATGTGAAGTGGGTAATGTACAGGTAAAGGCAAGGCATGATCCATGATACATATTAAGCCCGATGATAACCGATCACTCGAAGATGGAAATTCCCGTATTGCATTTTGTTAATTTTTGTAATTAAGAACCATAGTAGTAGTTTTAAACTTATGAAACTATGGATTAACATTTTGTAAAGTTATGTATAGCTTAAAGCAAGTGAAAAATTTTCTAGGATCGAAATCTTGAGTTGATCAAACAATGTGTTTTACTTAAATACGTGTATGGGTCTTACAAGTTGGTATCAGAGATGGTTTGAGGGATTCAAGTGCTTAAAAAGTGCTTGAAGTCAAACCCTGAGCTCATGAAACAGGAAGAGTGATCGGTTCAAGCTTGATTCAAGTATCCGGTTGAGTCTAATTAATTATGAAATTGGATATTAATGATTAAATTTGAATAAGCTAATGGGTTTTATGTATGTCTTATAAATGGTGAAGTTATTAACTATCACCTAGAGAAACGCACAGGGATGTGTTGTTCACTTGAACCAGAAATGTGTATATATAAGGTGGTAGGTAGAAACAGGTTAAAACTTAAGATAAAGACAACATATAAACCCGTGTGAGTTAAATTGGCATAGGCAAATAAAATTCGTGTTACTTTGCTATGGGCAAATGAAATTGATACTGTTAAACTAATACATTGTTAACTCTGTAGAAACATGACAAACCAACATGATGGAGGTCCTACAGAGGAACAGAGGAATGAGGCCTTAAGGGCCCAAGTTTCAGAGCAAGTGGGAAAGGCTATTCAAACAACCACCCCTGAATACATGCAAAAGATCCAAGAGGATCTTCTCAATACCTTGAACGAAAAGTTTGAGGAACTGAAGAATGCTCTCCTAAATAAAGGGGAGTCAAGCAAGCCTAAGAAGGGTCTTACCTTCAAAGCCTAAGAAGGGAAGAACCTTCAAAGATTTTATGGCGTGTAAACCCCCACAATATAAGGGTGATGTAGACCCCATAGCGTGTCACCGCTGGATCATCAATGTAGAAGGGGTGGTCAAAAGGTGCGATTGTGAGGCATCCGATCAAGTTGTTTATGCCACGGGTCTATTAATTGATCGGGCTAAGGATTGGTGGGACGCAAAGGTCCTGGAAAAGGGTGAGGTGGCGGCTAATGCCATTACCTGGGCTGAGTTTAAGGAATTGTTTATCGAACATTATTGCCCAACCTCTATGGTCAATGAACTAAAACACGAGTCCCTCAAACTTGAACAAGGGATACTCAAACAGTAGATGAGATTGAAGAGATTTATCTTGACCGGGTGAAATTTTGTAGCAATGTGCTGCCAATTGAATGGGCAAGCGTGTTCTTTATTCATAACATGTTGAAGCCAAAGATTAAGGAGTTTATACCGCTTAATCAGTTCAATACCATGGAACAAATGATAAACGACACGTGAGTGCGGGAACTTGACATCGGGGGAAATCCTACTCCGACGAAAAAGCAGAAAGTGGGTGAAACTTCAAAGAAGAAGGACTCAAAGGGAAGTAGCTCTAAATGAGGACAATCGGGCGAATGTATCTTTAAAGATCGTTTGTGTCTCAACTGTGGCAATAAGGGTCACGGTTTTAGCTAGTTGCCCATCTGAAGTACCTAGCTGCTTCAATTGCTACCAATCAGGGCAAAAGAAAGTAGAGTGTTTAAAGCTCAATAAAGATGGAGCCAAAGGTAGCAGAAATGTGGGGGTGCCAAAAGCCACGGGCAGAGCCTTCCAACTCAAGGACGATGAGGCTAAATCAGACCCGGACGTGGTAGTTAGTACATTTCTTGTTAATTTAATACCCGCCCACATGTTGTTTGACACGGGGGCTAATAGATCATTTGTTTCATATGATTTTGTTAAGAACCCCTCGTTTATGATTGAAAAATTGAATGTACCTTTAGTGTGGAATCCTACCATTAAATTGGAATAAAATGACATAAAAAAGATAGCGGTTTGGGTCAAATTTCACAATGTTCCTTTAGCTGCTTATACTGATGATGGCTTGAGTCTTATTAAGTGGGAGAACCGATGATGCTGGATTCTTACTATGCGGATATGTGCATTAATAATTAGGGGAGAAGCAGCTATGCTAGAGCTCTTATTTCTATTTCTGCTGATCACGATTTACTTGATAAAGTAATGGTTGTTATTCCCGAGCTTTATGGAGACTCTTTTGTGACTGAAAGTGTTGCCGTGGAATATGAGTGGAAACACCCTCACTGTTCGCACTACTGTGTTTTTGGTCATCAAAAGATTAACTGTCCTAAGCAGGTGAGTACTACTATACCCTTGGCTCCTCAAAAGGTTGATGATCAAGGTTTTGTTTGAAGTGTCAAACAAGAAAAGGGCCAAAAAACATGGGATTCCAATTAAAAATCAGAAGTCCAAGTTTGAGTACAGGCCGATTACTGGTAATGGTAAGAAGTCTTCTACCTCTGACCTTAAGCCTTCTGCTAAGGCTTCTTAGCCGCCGATCTCTACTAGAAACTCGTATGAGGCTTTGGATGGTTATGGTTACTATGGTTCTTCCGGTTATGAGTATGATGATTTTGTAGCTGAAGGTCGTTATGAGAACAAGGTGGGTGATGTTGTTAAAGATGATAATGAAACTGGCAGATTTATGGCGTCTAATACAGCATCTACCTCAAAAGGAGCAAGCACTCCTATGTTCAAACGTGGTTTCCTATGATGTGCCTTGTTTTTAGCTTCTTTTGGCTTCGGATTTGGAGCTGTTCTGTGGCTTTTATCTTCGATGATGGTGGCTGATCGCTAGTGCTTGTAGCGGGTGGCGTTCTAGTTTTGTGTAGACTAGGTGCTTTTTATTTGGTTGTTTACTTTGTCATTTTTTGGTTTGCTCGTCTTGTTTACATATTGGGGCATGTCCCATGTATGAACTAGGATGGACTCTCCTTCCTACTTGTTCTTCATTGTTTTGGGAATAGAATCACCGGGGAAACCCTTTACCCAAAAAAAAAAGTATACTTGCTTATGATGTACGTCGAGGATGCAAACTCTCCGTCGATGATGAAGAATACTCGATTATTCTCATCCCGATGGCCATGACGGAGTTTAAAGTGGTGGTCGGGATGGATTGGTTATCCCACAACCATGCAAAGGTCATATGCGACCGGAAGGCGATAGAGATAACTTCACCAAGGGGGGAAAAGTCACCATATATGTTGAAAAGCAAAATGCACCATTGTTATGCTCAATGTCAGAGGCGAGAAGGTGCATGTTGCATAGGTGCTCAGCGTACCTTGCGGGTGATAACGGACACTGCTATCCAAGGTCCATCATTGGATGATCTACCCAGTGCGGGAATTTAAAGATGTGTTTTCGGATGATTTATCGGGGATACCACCCGATTGACAGGTAAAGTTTAAGACTGATTTAGTGCCCAATACAAAGCCAGTGGCTAAAGCTCCATACAGACTGGCGCTGAAAGAGTTGCAATAATTGATGACCCAAATCTAGGAACTATTGGATAAGGAATTCATTAAACCGAGTATCTCTCCTTGGGGAGCCCCAGTGTTGTTTATGAAAAAGGACGGTAGCATGCGAATGTGTATTGACTACCGGGAGCTGAATAAGCTCACAATGAAAAATAGGTACCCATGTTCATCGATTGTATTCTCGTATACTCCCGAAGCAAAGTGGAGCATGCTAAACACTTGAGGGAGGTACTAGAAAAATTTAGGGAGGAGAAGTGATGTGCTTCAAATGTAAAATGTTTTTATATACATTTCACATATCTTTTGGTTGATTTCTGGTTATTTCCTGTTTGTTCTAATATCAGATTGTCTAGTTTTAGCAAACATAGGATTTCAGGGAATGAAATAACAGAGTTAAATAATTTCAAGGAAAATACTAAGAATTGAGGCCTAAATCGGATGCCTCCGTTTAACTTGTTGCCCAAAAACGAGATCCAAGCAGAATTTAGAAGATTTGATAGAAGTAGCCGGTAGCGACCCGTTACCACATTACGGCTCGTTACGCCCTAATTTTCGTAAACCCTAAATTGCACTATAAATAGAACATTTCGGTTCTCCATCAAGGGTTGGCGATTATTACAGACTAGAGGCCGGCTTGAAGGTTCCAAGGACGTTCCAGAGAGTAGAGCAAAGCAATCAGATCGCCGGATAGCAGTTAGAGTTAGTTTTCATCATTCGATTAGTTGTTACGTCTCGATTTCAGTTTATGTTTATCATTTTCGTCATGTTTGATTGTTTTCTATATTACAATCTGATTTGGATCTTGAACCTGTCATGATTAGCTAAACTCCACCATCATCTTGGTGGAGATGAATCTTGTATTGCAATAATCATGATTTAATGACTGTTTATGCTTTTGAATATGGAATTTGAATTCGATTGATCTCTATGTGTTGATACGTATGTGTGCATGTTAATAGCATTTGTTGTGTCAATGATGTGGTTTTGCTAGGTTGTAGGAAGTTGCTAATCCTATAGTTCAGTAATTCTATTTTTAGGTCATAGGCTTCTGGTTGATATTTGACCTAAGGCTTTACTTCGAAAGAGGTACAGATTGTTGATCTTGTGAATTCTATTGGCAAGTGTCTATTGAGTCTAGTATCTGAACTGGTTCTAGAATTATAGTGTATTTCTTATCTTGTTATGTGCCATGTGTAGGTAGCTCTGCTATGGTAGATAATAACTTAGGCAGTCACTAATCAACATAGAAAATGTTAATTGAGTAGCACTATGTTAGATTTGCTAAAATGTGAGTCTACAACATTTTAGGGTTTTTAGGCTGAGAGTTATGTTCCTTAGCAGGGATATGTCAGGCATTTCGTATTCATAACTAGTTTAATAGGAGCAAAGTTTAATCTAATGATCAACTTAGTTGTCTTTAGGAAAAGTGAGCATAATCAGGTATTCATGATTGGTAATTGTTCAGCAAGAGGATTCGAAATCAAGATGATGTCTTTATTACTATTTACATTCCCAAATATTTTATGTGTTATTTGGTGATTGACATATTTACGTTTAATTGTGTTAGTACGTGTTCCCAGAGATCGACACCCGACTCTATTCCCTAGGATATATACTAAAGTAGTAAGCGATATGTACACTTACCTGCTTGCGCGTGTTTTATCCTTTTGATAGTATTTAGTTTATAAATTTAAAACCCTTTTTAGTGCAATTGTCCATCATTATTGTATACGACTCACGCGCATAGAAGAGTTTTTGGCGCCTTTCCGGGGAAACCAAGTGCCTAATTCAATCTTACTCAGGTGTTTTATCACCACCGGTATCCATTCCTATGGATACCCTGGGAATGTCCATCGGATGGTATAATAAACCATCCGCTGCACTTCCACGATCATGTATTGTGAAACCAGAAATCAAGGTAACTACCTTTGAAATCAATCCTGGTTTCATTACCCTACTTGAAAACGCCGGTAAATTTTCCGGTTCTGACGAGGATTCACCTCTTACTCATATCGCCAAATTCGAAGAACTCTGCGATACATTCCAAATCCATGGAATCACCAAAGACGAAGTCAAGCTTCGCCTATTTCTGTTCAGTCTTAAAGGAGCATCTCGACAATGGCTCAGCTCTCTTAAATGAAATTCTATCACAAGCTGGAAGGAACTCTACAAACGTTTTGTCGAAAAATATTTCCCTCCTTCCCTCACTGTCCATATTCACTCCCAGATTCTGTCATTCGCGCAAAAAGAAGATGAATCCTTCAATGATGCATGGGAATAATAGTCATTTCTTATCCGAAGTTGCCCTCATCACAAAATCATAGAGGGAGTCCTACTAAACACTTACTTTTGGACAATCTTCCCTGAAACTCGTCTCCCTCTAGACATGAGTGCCTGTGGACCGTGGCTAGGATTAAGTCCCGAGAAAGCTCGAACCTTAATAGATACCGCCACTAATAATGAGTGCCATTGGCCAAAAGATAAACCTCACCTTCGTTTAAAGAACATTTTGCTCAAACCGCATCCATGGAGTTGAAGCTAAGCACCCTCACTACAACTGTCGAAGGAATTCAGCTTGAGCACGAAACAGTTAATGCTATGAGGACTACCACTCAATCTCAATTTACCAAAGCGTTAACTGAAGTAAAGAAGGTGTCAGAATAAATAGAGAAGACATTTTGGAGCTTTAACAAATTGCATTGGCAACTCAACACCTACTAAAGGTAGCAGCTACTCAACAAAACGAAGATACGATAAGAGTTATGACAGAACTCAACAGCCTTAAGGAGGAGCTTCGTGATCAAAGAAGCCCAGACCCCTATAGAGGCTATATGGAAATAGTCAAAGTAGCCACAAGGAGCGAAAATAATACAAGAAACGAAAATACTAAAGAGACCGAACCAGATACTCCGAAGATAACGACTGAAGAAGCTGAGAAGGAAAGCTTAATCGTAAAGAAAGGCTCAGCCGAGGAGCCAGTAAAAGCAAAGGAAAAGTCGAAAGAGTACAAGCATCTAATGCCATTTCCTGAACGAATGAAGGCATCTAAAGACGCGACAAATTTATAAAAGATTCATGAGATACTGGAACAAATAGAGATTCCCATATCCCTCCTGGATGCAATAGACCATATCCTCCCATAGATAAATTCTTCAAAGGGTATTCGACCAACAAGAAAAAGTTGAAGGTGTGTCCCATGTTACACTTAACGAGATGTGCACAGCCGTGTGTCAAAACACTCTACCACAAAAGAGGAAGGATCTAGGCAGTTTCACCATTCCTTGCCATATCCAAGGACGTGAAGTCAAGAGAGCCCTTGCTGACTTAGGGGGCTAGCATAAATCTTGTGCCCTTCTCATTGTTCAATAGACTCAACCTAGGAGATCTTCGACCTGTCCAATTGAGCATACAACTGGCAGACCGCTCTGTCAAATATCCTAGAGGAGTTGCGGAAGATGTGATAGTACAAGTGGGGAGTTTTGCATTTCCAGTCGATTTCGTCATTCTAGATATGACCGAAGACGAGAATGTTCCTATGATTCTTAGACGCCCATTCTTAGCCACTACAAGAACTATAATAGATGTACAAAAAGTGCAACTAACTCTTAGAGTGGACAGACAATCTCTCTCTATCGACATCGATCAGAACATGGAACATGACCATGATGATATTCTATACTTTCTACAAGATGAAGTAGTGAACTATGGAAAGCATTTGATGTAAGTTCCGAGTCACACCCAGACGAATCTCAACCGTTCATGCAACAAGACCCAAATATCCCTTTCTCACCCGCTGAAGAATGTGAACTAGATTCATTCAAGTTAGCTCTCAATAAAGAGACCAGTTGCTAATATCTAGAAGGTTCCACAGAACCCAGTATGAAACCATCAATGGAGGAGCCACCTGAGGTAGAACTAAAAGAACTCCATGATCACTTGGAGTATGCTTTTCTCGAGGAAATTTCAATCTACCCGTAATCATAGCCTCAGATTTAGAGCCTAACCAAAAAGAAAAACTTATCAAAAAGCTTAAATGAAACAAGGAGCCCATGGCTTAAAAAAATCATGGACATTAAGGGTATAAACCCATCATTCTATACCCATAAAAGGATGTAAAACAATAGCAAAGAGGTCATGTGGCTATTAGATACCTATTTGCCTAAAAGGATGTAAAACCTAGGCTAATCAGATGGATCCTGCTATTTAAAGAATTTGACTTGAAAATAAAAGATAAGAAAGGAGCTGAGAACGTAGCAGCAGATCACCTATCACGATTAGAGATGGCGGAAGAAGAAAAAGTCACTGAGGAGAAAATCAACGATAAATTTCCTGGCGAAACTTTGATACATATCAGACCAGAGTAAACGATACGCCTTAGAATGCAGGTTTCGCCTATTACCTCACGTGCAAATATCTCCGGCCAGCCCTCACCTACCAGCAGATACGTAAATTCTTTAGCGACCTTGAATACTATATTTGGGGTGACCCATACCTTTTTAGGATTGGACCGGACCAAGTCATCAGAAGATGCGTAGATCTCTATGAAGCAGACTCTATCCTTAAACATTGTCATGAAGGACCAACTAGAGGATCATGGTCCAAGTTATACTGCTAAGAAAGTTTTCGACGCAGGCTTCTATTAGCCTACTATCTTTACGGATGCCAAAGAAATGGTCAGTAGATGCGATCCCTCTCAGAAGGCTGGAAATATTTCCAAAAGGGATGAAATGCCACAGAAAGGAGTCCAGATATGTGAAGTGTTTGATGTATGGAGGATAGACTTTATGGACCCTTCTGAAGTTCTTATGGAAATAAGTACATGTTAGTTGCTATAGATTACGTGTCCAAATGGGTGGAAGCACAAGAACTACCAACTAATGATGCCAGGACTGTAGTTCGCTTTCTTAAAAAATTCTTTTCAAGATTTGAAACACCTAAAGCTTTGATCAGCGATAGGGGAACTCACTTTTGTAACGCTCAAATGGAAAAGATCTTGAAGAGATATGGGGTCACTCACATATTAGCTACACCATATCAACCCCAATCGACCAGACAGGTAGAAGTCACCAACCGAGGCCTTAAAAGAATCCTCAAGAAAACTATTGGTGGCAATTGAAAGGACTGGTCAGAAATCTTGATGATGCACATTGGGCATTTAGAACTACATATAAATCACCAATAGGTACAACACCCTTGGGTTAGTCTATGGGAAAGCGTGACATCTCCCTGTAGAACTAGAACACAAAGCCTATTGGGCCTTAAGAGCTGCTAACTTAGATCTTGAAGAAGCCGGACCAAAACGATACATCCAATTACATGAGCAAGAAGAAATGTGCGATGACGCATACAATGTGTCTTCTAAGTATAAAGAACGCACTAAATGTCTCCACAATCGCTATTTATGTGGAGAGGAAGTATTTGAACCAGGAGATAAGGTTCTCTTATATAATCGACGATTAAGAAAGTCGCATAAACACGAAACGCATTATGAGTCAAGCTAAGAACTCATAAATAAACAAGCGTTTATGGGAGGCAACCCAATTTTATATTCTTATTCTATATTTCCCAATTTCTTATTTCCATGTATCCATTTAACACTCAATTTGTACCAAATTAAGTGTGTTGATGAGAGAATACAAATTTTAAATTTTCTGGATCATCATACGTAACGACTCGTTATCCCATCACAAGCAAAGCGACCGATCAAGTACCTGAGAATTCATATACTAAAACGGTCAACATAAAGTTGGTGAGTTCACAGGTTTAAGTAAAAATAGAACTATGATTGACAACAAAGTTTGATATCAGTTTTATCACCCATTTGATAATATGTTAAGATTGCTGTAGATTACTATTACCACGAACCTTGAACTCCGAAACTAACTGATTACCCACTCATGGTATTCTGTCTAGCATTACCGAACAGTGATTATAACATTATGTACCCTATTGACTGAACATGAGATTCAGGATTGGAGCTACCAATCAGGACAGGGGCGTTAACCCAATAGATCTATTCACGTGTCATCGTTTCATTGAAATTAATCGGATTCAATTAATAGTGGGGCTTTTGATCATAACATGAATCAACATGAATACGACAAGGTGGACGAATAGTTCATGTAATCAATAATGGTAACAGATTATCTAATTATCAGGCATGATCATAAGTTATAAGAATTCTCCCCCAAAAGCATTTAAAACAGTTTAAAAGAGGGGCCGTGAAGACTCACAGAAATCAGGCAGTGTCTGAATGATGTAACGGCAGATAACAGGCAACCTAGCAGTCCTAAATCAGTATAAGACAGCTTAAGGTCTAGAGTTTGGATTGACAGTTAAGTCACTCCTAAATGATGGTCAAGTCTTGACGTTATGATGACCCAGGTGATTGTTGATAACGGACAGGCTTTAGGAATTATTTATTTTCAATAAATAATTTAATATCGATAACATTCCGGAAAAATAAGGTTATATATATTCTCAAAATATATAAAGATTTTCCTATGTTATAAAATGATTTAGGCCAATATTTATTTTAATAAATATTTATTTTAATAAATATTAGTTTGAAATATGAGCTCAATTTTGTTTACAAAAACCGTATGTAGCAAAAGCCCGAAATACCCGGGTTTCCACCGGTATTTGTCAACTCGCGTTATTTTTCAATATTATTAGAAATAGAATTATAATATTAAAAATATTCCTATTTTTATTAATAAATTTCCAAAAAATATAATTTTAGGATTTGAAGTCCTAAAGTGTTGGTTTTGCCGGTACGCACCCGGTTTTGACAGTTTTGTCCCTGCGACTAGTTTTAAGGCCCGATAAATTATCCAAACACTTTGTAAAGGTAACCTAAGTCATGATAGGTCCTAATAAGTGTTTCCAAATCAGTTCAAACAATATTTGGCATAACTTTACAAAAACGAGGTTTCCGGGTCCATTAAAAGTCCGTTTTAAAGCCGGTTTTGACCTAGTTTTAGCTCAAATCAAAAGGGATCTTTTTAGCAACTTTTTATCACTCATCTAAGTGTCTAAGTTTACTGTTGGAAAGTCTAAAAATTCTGCAAAATTCGGAGTTGGCCCGAGGGGTCGTTTTTTAGGGTTTTCCGGCTTATGTTTTGTAATTTAGGGGTACTTAGGGTCATTTCCAAGAAAAGTGCCTTCACAAAAGTTGTTCCAAAAGTGTCAAAATGAGTCCCTAAGGGTTCGGATCTGTCCAAAACGGATCTTGAGTTTTTGGCTAAAAACCTAGTAAAGTTTTGATCTTTAAACATGGTTTAAGGTGTGTTTAGCATTTCTAAGGCCATGGATCTAAATGTTTAGGCATATTAACATCTAAAAACATAATTTAAGGCATAGCACATCATCAAATCATGGAAAACAAGTTCTCATGTGAAACTAGTTAGTAAACTAACATCATTAGCAAAGATTAACAAAGATTAAGAGTTTTCTAGACTTTTATCAACCAAAGATCATCATAATATATCATCAAGACTTGTTCTATGGAGTGAATGGATCATGGAAATGAGTAAGGAATCATGATCTAGTGAGATGAACTTGAAAGAAATCCATGAAACTTACTTGATCTTGAAAGGTTTTCAAGATAAAGAGATGAAATGGTGAAGATGATGCTTGCTAGTGGCTTGGATCTCCTTCTCCTTGCTTGTTCTTGGCCGAAAACTAGAGAGAGAGTAGAGAGAGAGAGATGAGTTGAGAGGGTGAGGGAGAGGTGGTGGGAGGTGTTCTTGGATTAGGGTTTCACAAATGAGAAAGTGTGTGTAAATGTGTTTATATATGGTGGAAAGAAAATAAAGAGCCAAAGGGGTGTTTGGTTTGCTCGTGGGCCGGCTCAAGGGGGGAGGGGGTTACGGGTTGGGTTAGTCAAGAGAAAGAGTGGGAGTGTTGTTTGGTTTGGGTGTTTAAAAGAACAAGTGTGTGTGTGTGTGTTGTTGTTGTTGTTGTTCTCGTGAACCGCAAGAGAGAGAGGGAGGGGGGCCGAGTTTCAGCTCAAGGGATGGGTGAGGGGGAGGGTTGATGGTGAGGTGATGGATTGGTAAGGTGATGGATTGGTAAGGTGGTGGTGGAGTGTGTAAGTGGTTAAAGGTAGGGGTGATGATGAGGTATGGTGTGGAGAATGGTGGTGATTCTCTTGCATGGGGGTGGGGCCGGTTGCATGGAGGGCGGCGGTGGTGAGGTGGCCGGAGGTGGTGGCCGGCGGTGGTGGTTGGGTGTCGGGGCTCGGGTGTCGGGTGATCGAGTCTCATGCAAAAACATGCAAAGGTGACGGTTTGGTTTTTAAATAAACGAAATGGTTTGGTTCGGTTTTTAATCGCGAATAAATGCGATTAACGAGTGAATATTTTCGGTGAGCTTTGGTCTTGAGATTTTGACACGGGTGATGATCTATAGTAAAGTCTAGATAAAAATATTTTATTTTTATAAAAACGTCATACGACACGTTAAATAATTATTTAACGAAAACGGTTAAGTTTCTAGATTAAATGGTTAATATTTTCTACGTATTGGTTTCTCCCGTAAATATTAAACGTCCGGGTTTACAAGTTGATACGTATATTAGTTATACTACAAAGGTGACGGAAATGATAAATAAAATATAAATTTTATTCTATCTTTTTATTATTGAAGTTCCATCGATAACAACAATATTAATTTACCGTTTTAAGGTGGTTGGGTTATCGTTTTACCGTAGGGTCACGTCAAGACTATCAAGAGGTTGGCATAATACGTTATCTAAGTTAACAAATCTAGATTTTATGCACAATTAACAGATAAGCACGTAATTAAACGAGGTTTTAGACTTAGGAAACTTACTTGTTGTCACATTCTCCCCCGGTTAAGAGAATTTCTTCCCGAAATTCAGGCAGGGAATTTACTGGATCATTGATAGGAATAAGATGAGGATACTTAGACCGGAATTGGTCTTCACGCTCCCAAGTGAACTCGGGTCCCCGACGGGAATTACAACGAACTTTGACGATTAGGATCCGGCTTCGCTTCAGCTTCTTGACTTCACGATCAACGATCTCAATAGGTTCTTCCATAAAATGCAGTGTCTCATCAACTTGGATCTCGTCTAGGGGAATGATGAGCGATTCGTCTGCGAGACACTTCTTCAGGTTACTGTGAACGCTGCTGAGTTCTGGCGACAACTGCTGTAAGCGACAGGTCCGACTTCCTCAAGAATCTCTAACGGACCAATGTAATGGGGGCTTAGTTTTCCATGTTTACCAAAACGGATCACACCTTTCCACGGGGATACTTTAAGCATGACTCTGTCTCCAACTTTGAACGACAAAGGTTTGCGTCTGCTATCGGCGTAACTCTTCGGACGATCACGGGCGGCTTCCAGACGGCTTTGAATCTGAGAGACTTTCTCAGTAGTCTCGATGACAATCTCGGATCCGGTTAGTTGGCTGTCTCCGACTTCAAACCAACAGATGGGGGATCAACACTTTCTACTGTAAAGTGCCTCAAAAGGGGCGGCTTGAATACTAGTATGGTAGCTATTGTTATTATTTTTTTTGGGTAAAGGGTTACCCCGGTGATTGTATTATATTCACAACCAAATAAAACAAGTAGCAGAGAGAAACCCCTACTAGTTCTTTATAGGGACAGGCCCCTACAAAGTTAACCAAGAAACAACAAATTACGGAAAAACCACGAGAAAACACCTAGCTACAAACTAGAAGACATGAATCAAAAAAAGGGTGAACCAAAGTCAGCCACCATCATCAAACGTCATATCTCCAGATATCCCCCACCTCGCCAGAGTAGCAGCAACACGATTACGTGAGATAATTTTCAGACCAAGGATCTTATATCTAACATCCTCAATAACGTCGGAGTAAACCTTATCCGGAGGCCTAGCGCGATTGTTGTGAAGTCTCAAATTTCTTTCCCTCCATATATGGTACACCGACGCTGCAATAACAAGCTTGGAGATGATGGCCGAGAGACTTTTAGGGTTAGTAAGAGACGAGCCCCAATTCATGACGGAATTCCAACACGTTGGAACAGGACCATGCACCTTGTTGCTAACCATACCCCAAACAGACTTAGAGTATTTACACTCAAAAAACAGGTGGTAATGGGTCTCAACGTCTTCATAACAAAGATGGCAGCACATCAAGTTCATACACCCCTTTCGCCAATACCACCTCAACAAACGATCTTGAGTTCTAAGTTTACCATTAACAACAGTCCACAAAAGAAAAGCATGCTTAGGAATGCATGACGGAAACCACACCAGGGGGGTCCACGTAACCAATTCGCTCGCCACCCGGAGTGAATTCCAAGCGGCATAAGTGGAGAAAGGCAGGCTTTTTCCTCTGAAGTACCAGCAATATGAATCCGGTTGAGAGGTTAAAGCAGGGGTAGAAATACTGTTAAGCACCGGATATAAATCCAACCAAGCCTGAGGCCACGTCCAGTTACCGTCCAAAACAAGATCAGCAA
Source organism: Deinandra increscens subsp. villosa (assembly GCA_039602395.1). Lineage (NCBI taxonomy): Eukaryota > Viridiplantae > Streptophyta > Magnoliopsida > Asterales > Asteraceae > Deinandra > Deinandra increscens. The sequence continues at coordinate 45,685 of JBCNJP010000260.1, read as the reverse complement.
CCTTAGAATAAATGTTAAAGCCGGCACTGTGAATCCTCCTCGGGGATATAAAGTTAGAGAGGGGGCCACCATTGCACCAAACATCATACCATGCAGAAGCTGTCAACCCATTTCCAACTTTTACCCACGTAGAATTGTGAATGAGAGGACGAACATGCAAAAGGCTTCGCCAAGACCAGCTGCTAGAGGCATACACCTTACAGTTCCAGAAGGTCCGATCTCTCAGCCTGTGAGTATAGACCCAATCGACCCAGAGAGAGTCCCTTCTCGTCAGAATGCTCCAAACGTGTCTCGAGAGAAGGGCATGGTTCATATCAGCAACACGGCGAATGCCCAGACCTCCTTCGGCCTTAGTCTTGCAAACCGAGACCCAAGAAACTTTGGCAGCCCCTCTAATAAGTTTCCCTTGAGACCACAAGAAACCACGGAACTTAGATTCAAGCTCCTTGCACACTCTAGAAGGCAACCGGAAAACAGAAGCCCAATAAACATGCATAGAGGATAACACAGATATTATCAATTGAAGCCGACCCGCAAACGAGAGATTTTTGTTCTTCCAATTTAAAATTCTGTTATCAGCCGCTTCCAGAAGAGGGTGACAATCCCTATAAGTGAGGCCAGAATGCAAAAGAGGAACCCCGAGGTAGCGAGTCGGAAGCCGACCCTCTTGAAAGGGTAATCGGTTAAGAATCAAGTTCTTAACATCATCCTTGACATTGCAGAAAAATATAGTACTTTTGGGTAGACTAGGAACAAGACCCGACATCTTCGTGAATTTATCTAAAGATTTCATCAAGCACGTAGTAGAACTTAAGTCACCTTTAGCAAACAGAAATAAATCATCAGCAAAACAAATATTAATGATACGTTGTTCAGCACACCTCTTATGAAAAGAGAATTGAGGATCACGAGCAGTCTCTCTCTTGAGAGATAAGGTGAGCACTTCCATAACAAGAGTAAAAAGATAAGGAGACATAGGGTCTCCTTGTCTCAAACCACGGGAGGCCCTGAAGTACCCATGAGTGTTACCATTAATGCAGATCGAGTAACTAACAGTTGTCACACACTTCATGATCCAGTCCACCATAGTGTTATGAAAGCCAAAACAATGGAGAATACAAGTCAAAAACTCCCAGTCGACAGTGTCATATGCTTTTTGAATATCAATTTTCATTGCACATCTTGGATCACCCACTTTTCTGTGATAGTTATACATTAGTTCTTGTGCAAGAAGAATGTTATCAGAGATCAGCCTCCCAGGAACAAAGGCTGATTGGTTTATACTAATAATGGCATCCAGAGATCCTTTAAATCGATCAGCAATAATCTTGCTAATGACTTTGTAAAGCACATTGCAACATGCAATGGGCCGATAATCAGTGATGGTAGCAGGAGTAGTTTTTTTAGGCACCAAAGCAATCAAAGTATGGTTTATTTCTTGAAGGAGTTTCCCATATTTGAAGAAATCCTTAACAGCCAATGTAACCTCATTTCCAACAATCGGCCAAGATTTCCTGAAAAAGGCCGTGGTGTAGCCATCAGGCCCAGGTGCCTTTTCATCACCAATGTCGAAAATAGCATCCCGGATCTCCTTATCATCGACAGCCCTGATCATAAACTTTGCCACCTCCGGATCAATTTTGTTAGGAAAAAGGTCAGGTTCTGGGGACAAAGAGATATCCCCTTTAGTCCCAAAGAAGTTCGTGTAGTGATCAACAAAAATCTGAGGGATATTAACCCCCTCATGAGTGACACCATTGAGGTCTTTAATCATATCCAAACGACCCCAATGATTCCTGATTTTGAGAGATTTGTGAAAATATGCCGTGTTTTTATCTCCCGTAGCAAGCCAATGTACTTTAGATTTCTGTTTCAAAAAGCACTCCTCATCTAAACAAACTGTTTGAAACTCGCTAAGGAGAGTAGCTTCCTTCTCCTTAAGAACAGTGTTAAATGGGTCATCATCAATAGCACGTTGGACCAGATCCAACTCACTCCTAATAAGAGTCACCTTTTTATGCAGATTACCTTGCTTAAATAATAGGGACCGAATAGGAGTTTTTAGATGGCGAAGTTTTTTGACGACACGAAACTGAGGGACGCCACTGATTTGTATATCCCAACCTGTTTTAACTATCCCCAAGAATTCCGGTTTTGCTGTGAGGAAGTTAGGGAATTTGAAAGGTTTAGGTTTTGGAGGTTTAGGAGGTTTTGCATGATCAATCAAAACTACACTTGGACAGTGATCAGAGATTCTACTCGGCTGAAACATAGCAGTTGACGACGGGAACTTGTCCATAAAAGTTTCATTAGATAACACTCTATCAAGTTTCTTGAGAGTACCAGTCCCTCTTTTTGGTTTCTGCGACCAAGTATAATGCATACCCACACTTTTAAGATCATTGAGTTCACAGTTAGCCACACACTCACGAAAATCACGCATGCTAAAAGTTTCATTAGCTATTGTTATTAGAGAACTCACAAAGGGGCAAGCGCTCATCCCAGTTCTTGCCGAAATCGATTACGCAGGCACGTAACATATCTTCCAGGGTTTGGATGGTTCTTTCGCTTTGTCCATCGGTCTGAGGATGGTAGGACGTACTCATGTCAAGTTGAGTACCCAAAGCGTCATTAAGAGATTTCCAGAACCTAGAGGTGAATCGGCTATCGCGGTCGAAGATGATGGAAATAGGGGTTCCATGGCGGGAGAAGATTTCCTTCAAGTAGCGCTTCGTAAGCAGTTCCATCGAGTCACTTTCCTTCATCGCTAGAAAGTGAGCAGACTTCGTGAGACGGTCGATGATAACCAGATGGTATCGTTACCGCTACGACTCTTTGGCAGCTTGGTGATGAAACCCATTGCTATACGCTCCCACTTCCACTCGGGAATGACCGGTTGTACTAATAGGCCTGACGGCTTCTGATATTCGGCTTTAACCTTTGCGCACGTTAGACACTTCCCAACGTAGGTAGCAATTTCAGCCTTCATGTTAGGCCACCAGTACAGTTCTCGCAGGTCATGATACATCTTATCAGCTCCCTGGTAATTGGAATATCTAGACTTGTGGGCCTCGTCCATGACTAGTTTCTTCAATCCTCCGTACATGGGTACCCAAAGTCTATTCACGAAATAAAAGGCTCCATCCGGTTTTGTCTCCAACTGGCGGTCCATACCACGCAGGTTTTCGGCTTTGAGGTTCTCTTCCTTCAGGGCGTCCAGTTGGGCTTCACGAATCTGATCTGGGAGACCAGTATGAATGGTCAAAGCAAGCGGTCGGACTCGGAGAGGCTTCACACGATCTTTCCTACTCAAGGCATCTGCTACAACGTTAGCCTTTCCGGGATGATAACGGATCTCGCAGTCGTAATCACTGAGTAGTTCTACCCATCTTCGTTGTCTCATGTTCAACTCTTTCTGATTCAGGATATCCTGGAGGCTCTTATGTCCGTAAAGATAGTGCACTTTGTCCCATATAAGTAGTGTCTCCATATCTTGAGAGCGAACACAACGGCACCAAGTTCTAAGTCATGGGTCGTGTAGTTCTTCTCATGGGTCTTCAATTGACGAGAAGCATAGGCTATAACTTTCTCAAGCTGCATTAGCACGCATCCTAGGCCTTGATGAGATGGAAGTAGACGACGAGATTATTAGTTCCTTCGGGTAGGGCCAGGATGGGTGCATTGCACAGCATCAATTTCAGCTTCTGGAAGGCGGCTTCAGCTTTGTCATCCCAAACAAACTTCTTGTCCTTCTGAGTCAAGGCAGTCAGAGGCTGGGCTATCTTAGAGAAGTTTTTAATAAATCTGCTGTAATAGCCAGCGAGACCAAGGAATTGACGGATTTCGGAAGGGGTTATGGGAGGGTTCCAATCCTTGATTGCTTCAATCTTTGAGGGACCGACGTGAATACCACGGTTGTTAATCACGTGACCAAGAAAATATACCTCGCGAATCCAGAATTTGCATTTGGAAAATTTCGCATACAGTCTTTCTTTTCTTAGCAATTCCAAAATCAGCTTGTGGTGTTGTTCGTGTTCTTCTTTGCTACGTGAGTAGATCAGAATATCGTCGATGAACACGATAACAAACTTGTCCAGGTAGGCTTTGCACACACGATTCATGAGGTCCATAAATACGGCAGGCGCGTTTGTCAACCCGAATGACATGATGAGAAACTCGTAGTGTCCATAACGAGTTCGTAATGCGGTCTTAGCAACGTCTTCTTCGCATACTCTTAACTGATGGTATCCTGAGCGCAGGTCGATCTTCGAGTAGAAACTTTACCCTTGAAGTTAGTCAAACAGACCGTCGATTCTCGGGGAGTGGATAGCGGTTCTTCACCGTTAACTTGTTAAGTTCCCGATAATCTATACACATCTGAAAAGATCCATCTTTCTTCTTGACAAATAGAACGGGGGCTCCCCACGGGGAAAAGCTTGGTCTTATAAACCCTTTGTCAAGAAGTTCTTGCAACTGGTTGGACAACTCTTTCATCTCAGACAGGGCTAAATGGTAAGGGGCTCGAGCTACGGGTGCAGCTCCAGGGGTAAGGTCGATATGGAACTCCACTTCTCTAGCCAGGGGCAGATCAGGTAAGTCTTCGGGGAAAACATCAGTGAAGTCCTTCACTATCGGCACATCTTCGATCTTCTCTTTCGGCTTCTTCACAACTACGTGAGCTAGGATAGTGTGGCATCCTTTACGTAGGTACTTTCGAACTTTCATACAGGACACAATATTGAGTTTGGTCCCATTACGGTCTCCTTGAATGGTCAAAGTCTCACCATTCTCGAATGGGATCTTGACTCGCTTCTCGTGACAGATTATCTCTGCACGATTGGCGGATAACCAATCCATTCCAACAACAACGTCGAAGCTTCCAAGTGGAACAGGCAGAAGGTCTATGCGAAAAGAATGTCCTGATAACTCTAGTGAACAGTCTCTAAGGGTCTCAGTTGCTTCAATTAATTTACCGTCGGCTAACTCGATAGCGTACTTAGTGTCTAAAGGTGTAGGGGTGATTTCTAGTGTTGAACTAAAATCATTAGACACAAAGCTTTTATCTGCACCGGTATCAAATAAAACAGATGCATAGCGGTTATTTAAGAGAAACGTACCCGTCACTGAATGGGGGTCTTGACGGGCCTCAGAGGCGTTCAGCACAAATGCTTGTCCGCGAGCAACTTCCGGTGTCATCTTCTTCAACCTAGGACATTCAATCTTGAAATGGCCGGCAGCTCCACATTCATAGCAGTTCCCTGAAGTCTGGGGCTTGTTGGATCGGTTCGGGGGCAGTCCCTAAGTATATGGCCTTTAGCTTTGCAGTTCCTGCAGTAGATGTTACTGCAGTCGAGGGAGTGGTGCAGGTTACATTTGCTGCAGAGAGGGTGGCTTCCAGTGTAGCCACCCTTCTTAGGGTCCTGAGCTGGTGTAACGGCTACGTAGGCCTTAATGGCCTCACGGGCTTTCTCAATAGGAGTTTCGATTGGCTTCTTCTTCCTCCAATCATGACCACGTTTACGCTTGTGGTCAGGCTTCTTGCTTTCACTTGAGGCAATGGGAAGGGCAACAGGTTTAGCTTCAACCCTTTTCTTTGCGAACTGGGTGCCTTGGCGGGATGCTTGGTAGGTCAAGCTGTGTGCTAGACGCATGACACCTTGAAGCGTTTCAGGGCTAGATGACATAACGTTCCCTTGAATGACAGGGGAAAGTCCCCAAACATACCTCTCAATCTTTTTATAGAGAGGTGTCACCATGGTAGAGCACAGGTGAGCAAGCTCGTGAAAGCGCTTGGTATAACCGGCGATGTCAGCTTTGATCATAGTCAAGTTCCAAAACTCTACTTCCAATCTCTGAAGTTCCTCTCGAGGACAGTACTCGCCTCCCATAAGTACCTTCTTGTCATCCCACGACATGGCATAAGCAAGATCAGGGCCGAGAGATTCAGCATACGAATTCCACCGAGAAAGAACTCCTTCACTGAAAGTGCAGGTTGCATACTTCAGTTTGTACCCATCGGGGCAGTTGCACATACGGAACACAGATTCGGTCTTTTCAAACCATCGGATCAGTCCCACAGCACCTTCCGTACTCTTAAAGTTAGTGGGCTTACAACTCATAAAATCTTTGTAAGTGCAGTCGCGACCACCTGAAACGTTATTCCAACATTTGAGGGCAATTCTTCACAATTGTAACCAGTGGTCTGTTTATCACTTAAAGAAGTCTTCAGCATACCATTAAGGGAACGGTTTCAGCCGTTGCACATACGGAAAGAACTCCTTCCGTACCCTTAAAGTTAGTAGGCTTACAACTCATAAAATCTTTGTAAGTGCAGTCACGACAACCTGAAACGTTATTCCAGCATTTGAGGGCAATTCAACCGGTGGTCTGTTTATCACTTAAAGAAGTCTTTAGCTTACCATTAGGGGAACGGTTTCGGCCGTTAAAGGCGGTGGAACGGTCTGCTTCCGCAGCAGCTAGGGCATCCGCAACTCGCTGAGTCACAAGGGCTTCAATAGCAGCATCATCCATGACAGGGGTGTCCCGGTTGACGCGAACACGTGGTTGTCTTCTAGGTGGCATGTTTCTTAATTTCACAATGGAAAAGAAAGAATAAGACATGATAAAGTAAGTCAACACATAGACATGACATACATAAATTCAACCACAACATACACAATAATCAATACATCACAACATAATAAGTAGAGAAACATAACCATCATCAACATAGATTACTTGTTTACAAGATTCATAATGGATATAAATATTGTCTTGTGGAAACGCAGTTCCACATCAAAATACAAGTCGTTCATACATTAATAAGTGGGGGTTAACAGATACCCTAAGTTACAACATCTCAAACTATGGTGAAGCATGATCAAGCAGAGCTAGAACATCGGCAATCTGTGTGATGATCGTCAACAGACAGCTGAAGTGTCTGGGCAAACTCCTCAGCAGTGGGAACACGGGCAGCAAACTCCTCAACAGCTATACGGGTATCAACAGTAATGCCACACACGCCAGACATGTGTGCATGAAGAGAGTCAAGAGAGCGGCTGAAAAAGGTAAGGTGCTCCTTCAGGGCAGACGCACGGGTCACAAGAGGTGCAATCAAAGAAGAGGGCGCAAGAGTCTAAAGGATCGACTGCATGCGTGGATGTCATCATCACGACGAGCCACAACAGCAAGAAGTGAAGACAGGATAGTCTCCAGGGGAGTCTCAGATGGAACAGGAGGAGGAATGCCAGTGCCAGGAAGAGTCGGAGGGGGTGTAGAGGGCTCAACAGGGGCTGCAGCAATAGATGACTCACCCACCTCGAAAGTGCTATCAAGGATCCTCATATGCTTCTTTAGAGGAAGCGGATAAGACACAGGAGGAATAGGACATAGATCGGATGATCTAGAACGCTTGAGGGTAGATCCCTCAGGAACAACAGGCTCAGAAAAGCGAATATGACGACGGATAAGAGATTTGCGTGGAGTGTACATCCGCAAGGGTCCACCAGGAGTGCTACGATAAGGTCGGAAAGAAGGAACACGATCGGGAGAAGAAGGGAGTTCAGGTGTTAGAGTAACCACAAGAGTATCTCCATCCGCAGGCGGATCAGCAGGATTGATGGCTACATCGAACATGGCAGTCTCGTCAGGCTCCTCGCCAGGCTCCTCGTCGGAGTCTGAATCATCTGAAACAGCGAAGTCTAGGACACTCGTAGGGGAACGAGGCTGGTCAACAGCTGGTGCAGGAACAGGAGAGGATGGATCGTATGTAGGCGAATCAGGTACATACTCCGGAGACGGCGGCATGGGCTCCAATGGGTCGGGGATGATCGCCAACTCGTCATCAGAATCAGATGATATCTCCATGGGCTCAGAGGAAGACATGTTGTGACAAAAGTTTCCAAGTCATAATAATAGTTATAGGTTAGTTATAAACAAGTACAACAATCAAGCAGAAGTATCACGTATGCACATGCGATATAATACTAACAGAGCTTAGGCTATAGTCTAGGTCCTACTAATGCAACCTAGTTCCCTATAACCTTGGCTCTGATACCAATCTGTCACACCCTGTAATTTCTGTGTCGGGAGTGAACGAGATGGAATCACAGTCAAGGTTACACGAAACGATCTCTGGATGGTTAAACAACTAGATCCGTTTTAAGGAGTCGAAAACATTTTATTTCAGATTTAGCATCGGAAATTAATGATAATATGTTTCATTTGTTTCATAGTTTAGAAAACAAGTATTAAAAGTTTAAAGACATGACACCGTTAGGTGTTATGTAGTGAAATCTCCAAAAGGTTAGTGTGACCATGACTCCAGATGATATGAAGGATCCTAATGATAATGCACAAAAGAGGTATTCCAAATAAGCAAAGCGGCCGATCAAGTACCTGAGAATTTATATACTAAAACGGTCAACATAAAGTTGGTGAGTTCACAAGTTTAAGTAAAAATAGAACTATGATTGACAACAAAGTTTGATATCAGTTTTATCACCCATTTGATAATATGTTAAGATTGCTGTAGATTATTATTACCACGAACCTTGAACTCCGAAACTAACTGATTACCCTACCCACTCATGGTATTCTGTCCAGGATTACCGAACAGTGATTATAACATTATGTACTCTATTGACTGAACATGAGAGTCAGGATTAGAGCTACCAATCAGGACAGGGGCGTTAACCCAATAGATCTATTCACGTGTCATCATTTCGTTGAAATTAATCGGATTCAATTAATAGTGGGGCTTTTGATCATAACATGAATTAACATGAATACGACAAGGTGGACGAATAGTTCATGTAATCAATAATGGTAACAAATTATCTAATTATCAGGCATGATCTAAGTTATAAGAATTCTCTCCCAAAAGCATTTAAAACAGTTTAAAAGAGGGGCCGTGAAGACTCACAGAAATCAGGCAGTGTCTGAATGATGTAACGACAGATAATAGGCAACCTAGCAGTCCTAAATCAGTATAAGACAGCTTAAGGTCTAGAGTTTGGATTGACAGTTAAGTAACTCCTAAATGATGGTCAAGTCTTGACGTTATGATGACCCAGGTGATTGTTGATAACGGACATGCTTTAGGAATTATTTATTTTCAATAAATAATTTAATATCGATAACATTCCAGAAAAATAAGGTTATATATATTCTCAAAATATATAAAGATTTTCCTATGTTATAAAATGATTTAGGCCAATATTTATTTTAGTTTGAAATATAAGCTCAATTTTGTTTACAAAAACCATTTGTAGCAAAAGCCCGAAATACCTGGGTTTCCACCGGTATTTGTCAACTAGCGTTATTTTCCAATATTACTAGAAATAGAATTATAATAATAAAAATATTCCTATTTTTATTAATGAATTTCCAGAAATATAATTTTAGGGTTTGAAGTCCTAAAGTGTCGGTTTTGCCGGTACGCGCCCGGTTTTGACCAGTTTTGCCCCTGCGACTAGTTTTAAGGCCGGATAAATTAGCCAAACACTTTGTAGAGGTAACCTAAGTCATGATAGGTCCTAATAAGTGTTCCAAATCAGTTCAAAAAATATTTGGCATAACTTTACAAAAATGAGGTTTCCGGGTCTTCTAAAAGTCTGTTTTAAAGCCGGTTTTGACCTAGTTTTAGCTCAAATCAAAAGGGATCTTTTTAGCAACTTTTTATCACTCATCTAAGTGTCTAAGTTTACTGTTGGAAAGTCTAAAAATTTTGCAAAATTCGGAGTTGGCCCGAGGGGTCTTTTTTTAGGGTTTTCTGGCTTATGTTTTGCAATTTAGGGGTACTTAGGGTCATTTCCAAGAAAAGTGTCTTCACAAACGTTGTTCCAAAAGTGTCAAAATGAGTCTCTAAGGGTTCGGATATGTCCAAAACGGATCTTGAGTTTTTGGCTAAAAACCTAGTAAAGTTATGATCTTTAAACATGGTTTAATGTGTGTTTAGCATTTCTAAGGCCATGGATCTAAATGTTTAGGCATGTTAACATCTAAAAACATAATTTAAGGCATTGCTCATCATCAAATCATGGAAAAAAAATTCTCATGTGAAACTAGTTAGTAAACTAACATCATTAGCAAAAATTAACAAAGATTAAGAGTTTTCTAGACTTTTATCAACCAAATATCATCATAATCATCAAGACTTGTTCTATGAGAGTGAATGGATCATGGAAATGAGTAAGGAATCATGATCTAGTGAGATGAACTTGAAAGAAATCCATGAAACTTACTTGATCTTGAAAGGTTTTCAAGATAAAGAGATGATATGGTAAAGATGATGCTTGCTAGTGGCTTGGATCTCCTTCTCCTTGCTTGTTCTTGGTTGAAAACTAGAGTGAGAGAGTAGAGAGAGAGAGAGAGAGAGAGAGAGACGGTTGAGAGATTGAGGGAGAGGTGGTGGGAGGTGGTCTTGGATTAGGGTTTCGCAAATGAGAAAGTGTGTGTAAATGTGTTTATATATGGTGGAAAGAAAAGAAATAACCAAAGGGGGTGTTTGGTTTGCTCGTGGCCCGGCTCTAGGGAGGAGGGGGTTACGGGTTGGGTTAGTTAAGAGAAAGAGTGGGAGTGTTGTTTGGTTTGGGGTTTAAAAGAACAAGTGTGTGTGTGTGTGTTGTTGTTCTTGTGAACCGCAAGAGAGAGAGGTTAGGGGGCCGATTTTCGGTCAAGGGATGGGTGAGGGAGAGGGTTGATGGTGAGGTGATGGATTGGTAAGGTGGTGGTGGAGTGTGTAAGTGGTGAAAGGTAGGGGTGATGATGAGGTATGGTGTGTAGAATGGTAATGATTCTCTTGCATGGGGTTGGGGCCAGTTGCATAAAGGGCGGCGGTGGTGAGGTGGCCGGAGGTGGTGGGCGGTGGTGGTCGGGTGTCGGGGCTCGGGTGTCGGGTGATTGAGTCTCATGCAAAAACATGCAAAGGTGGTGGTTTGGTTTTTAAATAAACGAAATGGTTTAGTTCGGTTTTTAATCGCGAATAAATGCGATTAACGAGTGAATATTTTCGGTGAGCTTTGGTCTTGAGAGTTTGACACGGGTGATGATCTATAGTAAAGTCTAGATAAAAATATTTTATTTTTATAAAAAAATGTCATACGCCACGTTAAATAATTATTTAACGAAAACGGTTAAGTTTCTAGATTAAATGGTTAATATTTTCTACGTGTTGGTTTCTCCTGTAAATATTAAACGTCCGGGTTTACAAGTTGATATGTATATTGGTTATACTTTAAAGGTGACGGAAATGATAAATAAAATATAAATTTTATTCTATCTTTTAATTATTGAAGTTCCATCGATAACAACAATATTAACTTACCGTTTTAAGGTGGTTCGCTTATCGTTTTACCGTAAGGTCATGTCAAGACTATCAAGAGGTTGGCATAATACGTTATCTAAGTTAACAAACCTAGATTTTATGCACAATTACAGATAAGCACGTAATTAAACGAGGTTTTAGACTTAGGAAATTTACGGGTTATCAAATAAACCTATGGGACAGGACTTACTTAACGCTATTGACATCATTGAGCTGCAGTATGATGGCTCTTACCTCCTTGCACCTATTAGACCCGTTACAGTCCCAGAGGGTGCTCAGGTTAGCTAGCCTCCACCACATACCTACCCTATCCCACCACCCATATCTACATCTCGTAGAGGGAGCTCCTCATAGATTTCAAATATACATCATTGCCTGTAGTGGTTGATTGCAGAGGCCACTAGAGCTGCCACTACACCCTCCATGCCATTCATTCCATCTACACCTAGGGTACCGGCTGCTGGAGAGCAGGGAGTAGACGGTGATGATGATGATGAGATAGGAGAGCATTCACCGTTGTCAGCATACATGACGAGGACAATGATGATGAGGAGGATGTTGATAATGTCATTGATGATGATTTGTGAGGATGTGATGTTTATTTTGATACATTTGACTTAGGTATCAGTATTTGGATACACTGATGTTATGTTTGTTTGTGTTTATTTGTTTGTGTCTATTTTGGGAAATGTAATAGTAACATGAACGACTATGATATATATATATATATATATATATATATATATATATATAGGGAGAGGATCATTTGAGAACTAATTGGTTGAGAGAACTTTTGAGAACCATTTTAAGCCACTAGATATATTTACAATACCCCCTCCCATGAATTGTAGTTATAAAACAAAAAGTTCTCATTTGAACCTAACTATATATATATATATATATATATATATATATATATATATATATATATATATATATATATATATATATATATCCTTGACTGCTTTTGATTGTGATGTGTTATAGACATATGTATGTGTATGGTTCTGTCATGCCTCAATTATTGCATTGCAACTGCAATGAGAAGTTCAAACAAGTTAATATTCTGAGTAGCATGAAGATACAGGTGTCATAGCCACGCAGCACATTGAGATTACAATTCAATAATACAGAGGAGTTTTCCATTTCTCGTACTCATTATTATTATTGTTGATGTACATTGGGGAAACGCTTCTAAGTGGATGGGAGGCCAAGGCCATATTGTGTGATCATGTGATATAGAAATTGTAAAAAACACCAAATTTTTCAAAATTTTTCGACTTGTCAAACTCCCACAAAAATTTAAAGTTCTGGAAACACGAAAGTACACCTTCTTAATGGAATTCACAGGTTCGTTTTTAAATTTGCTTGCACTGCCGTGCCTTAGGTAGCAAGAAAGAATTCAGTAGCAAGTAGTTTTTCTCAAAATCTCATGATCAGGAATATTACTTGAGTCTTGTAAACCTACATTAACCACTTATCCCATTCCCATGTGAGCTAAGCCCTAGTTTTAGGGAAGATACAAGAAAGAAAAATATAATAGTCACATGACGGATGTCGTTTGTTTAGAACCGCTTCGAGGTTTATGTTGAGACCATGTTTAAGCCTTGAGTTTACTTTGGATCTTTTCTGGGTTGTCAGTTGCCCAAACATGTTGGACCTTCTGCATAGCTTTAGCATCTTTATCCCATTCTCTACGAAAAAACCATTCCCCAAAAGAAAAGAAAATAGAAAAGAGAAAAAAGCCCAATAATTCAGCTCTCTCAAAATATAATTTGACCCAAAAAGATACATACCTATAGTATGAATAAATCATAATGAAAAGTTGTGAAATGGTTGTACGTATACACCAAGATATACATTAGGGTGGTAGCTCATACGCCCGTATATTTGAGCAATGTTTGAATTTCTCTCCCCATTCTTTGGTTAGATCCATTAGTAATACTCGGCGCATGATCAATATATAAACTCAAGAACGCGTCTAGACTTACTTGACTTTGAGTGTCCTCCAAAAATGAATCCTGTGGGTCGAGAGAACATGGTAAGTGAGTGAGCTGAGAGCAAGGTTCCAGGAAACTTGAGGGTATTGCCTGTGATTCTAAAATATCACTTTATATGAATGTTAGTATGAATTAAATATTATGGTAAGATCCTATTGACTTAGCAAGTGTAGTGCAGCATATATATCCGTGTCATTGAGATTTCGTTGTAGTAGTGTTGAAGGAAGGTTATTTCCTTTGTTTGATTTATGGTTATTTCCTGTTTGTTCAAATATCAAATTATCTAGTTTTAGCAATAATAGGATTTCAGGGAATGAAACGACAGAGTTAAAGAATTTCGAGGAAAATGCTAAAAATTGAAGCCTAAACCGGATTCCTCCCTTTAACTTCTTGCCCAAAAACGAGATCCTAGCAGAATTTGAAAGATTTGATAGAAGTAGCCGGTAGCGACCCGTTACCACATAACGGCTCGTTACGCCCTAATTTTTGTAAACCCTAAATTACACTATAAATTGAACATTTCGGTTCTTAATCAAGGTTATCAATTATTATAGACGGACTTGAAGGTTCCAAGGACGTTCTAGAGAGCAGAGCAAAGCAATCAGATCGCTGGATAGAAGTTAGAGTTATTTTTCATTATTTGATTAGTTGTTACGTTTCGATTTCAGTTTACGTTTATCATTTTCGTCATATTTGCTATATTACAATCTGATTTAGATCTTAAACCTGTCATGAGTAGCTAAACTCCACCATCATTTTGGTGGAGATGAATCTTGTATTGCAATATGTCACACCCCCAAATTAACCACTAACGGAGTTTATACCGTTAAGGGGTGCGAGCAAACCAGGACCACAACCATTAGTTACAAATACTAAACGAATCAGAGTAAAGTCCAAAAACATTCATTTCAAACAGTTTCAAAAGTTACGCAGCGGAATTAAAACATAAATATCTTAGCACTAGCCACGTGCTTTACAAATCATTGTTTCAAATAAAAATCCCCAGTTAGTTTAATGAAAGTAAAAAGTCTTCACGTGCCATGCCAACCTTCAATGGATACTCTTCAACGATCTGCAAAAGTGAAAACCACACAAGTGTCAACCTAACGGTTGGTGAGTTCACAGTGGGCATGTCATGCATTGGCCCGGTCTCATAATCATAATCGTGTCAACATAAGTATTCGTAATATTTGTTTGTGAAAAGCAATGCTCAGATATATACGCCAATTTATAAATACTTGTCATTTAGTAGAGTTATTGTCCGTAACAGAGTTATCAGGTATGTACTAGTCTTGTATAATTAAAGTGCTCAACCGATATCGCGGGTAGCTAATCCGTTGTTTCCATGCACTAAGGAAGTTCGTACCAAAGCTGACGATTAAGTATAGTAGAGACAGAGCCTTCAGCCATTTTGTTTTGCGGACATTCGTCATCGCGGCTTTGCCTCCCCCGTGTCCTCTCGGGATCACGGTCAGATAGGCTGATATTGTACCTCCGTGCACCTCCAGTGTCACGAGGCGGAGTTTGTCAAACTCCAGTAGATCTACCCAACATCCCCTCGCTTTACAATTAATGGCACAATTAAGTTGAGGACTTTTTCAGTTAAAAAGGCAATCCTTAGAAATCATGTGATATCATGTGGTTTAGACTTTAACCTACACTAGCCATATTAAAACGGTTTTCATTTCAGAAAATAGTTTGTTAAGTTTCACAAGTGTTTCCCATAAAACACTTCAAGTTCATCAAGTAGATGCATAGCATTCTAAGTTTTCAGTTTCATCAAGTGGTGCATAGCACTCGTAAAGTTGTCAGCATTGTTTTCTATTGAGTTATTCAGTGTGTCCCGAACGGGCTCACAGTAAACGGGTTAGTGACACTCACCTTTGGTTGCACTGCTACACTTGTTATATAATCCAAGTTTTGCTTAACGAAGACCTATGAACACGTTTAGGTCTTAAGTATTAGTTTTGTGTCTAATATTTGCTTAACGTCACTATGGCCCATAACATAGCACGTTGGAACTATGACTCGACATACAGACACACGACACCGATGGTTGATTATAAACAAGGGTTCATATATATCAGAAGTCAAAACATGTATCATCATAGCATAATTCATGTAAGTCATGGCATAACATTCAAGTAAATTGCACAAGTTTGGATTCTGGTTGCAGTTTCGCCAGCAGTTTCGCTGGTCAGTTTCGCTGTGTGCACGGGCAGCACTTTCGCTAGGCAATACCCGA
>JBCNJP010000260.1:0-29614 GCA_039602395.1 Deinandra increscens subsp. villosa | reverse complement strand
TGGGGGGGGTGTGCAGGTACACGGTGGACTCTCACCATATCGTCCACGTAATTAGGGTATGTCGTCCTGTCCCTAGTGTCCAACCGTCTCTCAGAGATATTTGGTGCAGACGCCCTAGACTCTCCCAATGGCCATGTCCCCCTGCTCCTTGTGGGTGATGCCAGTACTGACGAGTCTGGCGATGCTGAATCTCATGATGCCATGCCTACAATATACATTTCATGTATATTACAGTGAGTAGATACTTTTTGAATAACTAAACAGTTAATTCAAACAAGCACTATAGAAGGTAGATGTGATGATGTGATAAGGATAAATATAAAAATAACAGTACCACATATAGGCAATATAGTATATGCATAGGGAGAGGATCATTTGAGAACCAATTGGGTTTGAGAACTAAAAAGAACTAATTTGAGCCACAAGTTATTTACATGTATCCCCCTCCCATGAATTGTAGTGATCCCCCCTTGAAATTTGTGGTTGAGATTTAGTTCTCAAAAGTTCTCAAAACAAAAAGTTCTCATTTGAACCTAACCCTATATATATATATATATATATATATATATATATATATATATATATAGAGGTCGGATCAAATGCGGCAGGGGCATTTTCCTAAGTCCGGTGCGGCCAAATCTGGATCACTAGATCAATTTGATGGATGGATAAGATTAAAAGAGATGAGAGAGAAGGAGTGGAGGAATCTTAAAGCTGGAAGGGTAAATGTGGAAAACAATATTTATTCAAGTTCCCCCTCAATTTTTAAACGACAATAACTTTTTCATACGACGTTATTTTTGAAAACGAATTTCACCATATTTCTAGTCGTGATTTTGTCTTTAATTTGAGACTAGGTTTGCTTGATTTGGAGAAAAAAAAATTTTACGTTTTTTACGACGCTGGTCTGTGCTAGCTGTGCTGGTGGAATTGTGCTGGCTGTGCTGGTCTGTGCTGGCTGTGCTGGTGGAATTGTGCTGGCTGTGCTGGTCTGTGCTGGCTGTGCTGGTGGAAATGTGCTCTTGTGCTGGTAGACTGGTCTTTCAGCGATGGTCTATGCTGGTATGTGTTGTGCTATGCTGGTGTACAATGTCAATGTTTTTTTTAAAAATTAAAAAAAAGATGTCTACGCTTCGAATTAAAATCTGAAAATTTTAGGACCCTAAATCGCAGCTAGTACTACCCAAAAATTAAAAAAAAAAAAAAAAAAAAAAAAAAAAACTAGAAAAAACCCGGTTAAAACGTCAAAAAAAAAGTTTCTTCAAATCGAGCAAACCTAGTCTCAAATTAAAGATAAAATCACGACTAGAATTATGGTGAAATTCGTTTTCGAAAATAACGTCGTATGAAAAAGTTATGATCGTTTTAAAAACTGGGGGAACTTGAATAACTACCAAATATACCACATATGGGGAGAAATCTGGACATTCCTAATATGCCCCTGTGTGTACCGGATGTAGGCAACTTTGCCTGATGCACGGGAACCTTCCTCTATATATATATATATATATATATATATATATATATATATATATATATATAAATATATAAATATATATAATAAAAGAAAAGTTTTTGGCACCACAATTTGCCATGTGGCACCACCACATTTATCCTCAACAATTTTTCCCGCCAATTCTCCTAATTATGGAAGTGATTTATATTTCCAATATATATCCAACTTTTTATTTATTGTCTTCTAAATTATTTAATAACCAATTATTTAATTACTAAAGATATAAAAATACATAATTGTCGTAGATTATGATTGTATTTATAGTTTTTTTTAAAGCCTTAAAAGTTAATTACGTTAAAGATTCACATTAAAATATTTTAATAGATTTTATTGTAATAATAATCATCCACTACGAGAAGCACAAAAAGATCAGTGCACAAGTACTTTAAACTCTTTAGTTGATTGTAATTTCATACCCAAGGAAGCGAAATTATCCGATTTTTTCAAACTGTTATGGACAAAAGTAGAAACATATGTTAGGGGTACAAACTATATGTATCGTTCAATAAAATATTATCACAACAAAATAATCTAACAATTCACATGTTTGTTAAAAAAATATAATTTGGGTACACATCTAAACAACATGTCATTTACATATTTGATCAGATGTACTATTCATGTAATAGATGACATGAAAAGTAGTAAAATTGATCAATTGTATGGAAAGAAATTAAATTTTATTGTTAGGTATTGTATATAGACAAAACAACAAAGGAGATTGAATGACACAAAATAATACATTTGACAAGAAATAGTACACAAATTGACAAAAACACATAAGAGAAAAAGAAGAAAAACTCATGTATTCAAAATATTTTAAGAAAAATATAAATCTTGCTCCAAATAACATTAATATTAAACTTCCATGCTATATATCTATGTTTTATAAGATAATTAATATATATTATCTCTATGTCATATCTAAGTTCAAACAGTGACCAAATTACAACAACAAATATCAAATTCAATTTCATAATTTGGTAGTAATAAAATTTCTCTAATAGAGAAGTGAGTTGCATTGTTACTTTTTTAGAGTTAAACAAATTATATTTCATATTTAAAATTTAAGTAATTACAAGTAACGAAGAATTATAGTTATAAATTTAATTTCAATATAAGATATAACAAAAATCTTATTATAAATTAATAAGTTATGGTAAACTATTGAAATAAGAAAATTAATATTTAATTATTTAAAAATCTTAACATTTAATAAGTGAGAGAATTGATATTTTAATAAGAGAGAGAAGCGGGAAAATTATGAATGAGAATAAATTTAGTGATGACATGTGTCCTCAAATGTAATTGTTTATTAGAATAGGAAGATATATATATATATATATATATATAATAGTTAGATGGGCAAACTGCGTATATGTGTGTCTAAGTATATGTCTAACCGACTCTAGTCATAGTTGGATCTAATGCAATCCTACGTTCGCTAGGACTGATGAGCTCTGATACCAATCTGTCACACCCCCACAAAACCAACTTGTGAAACACCGCGAATCGGGGCATGAGCCACACCAGGATCGGAGTCGTCTGACACTTCGAACATTCTATATGATCGACTCAACATTTTAAATCCAAGTTTGGTTTCCAAAGTATCAAAAGATTTATCAGAGTTATAAAAGTCTATAAGTTTTAGCGGAATCATTTCAAAAAAGTTTTAACAACTCATAAGTGCAAGCGATAATCTTAAGAAAACATATTAAAAGTGTCATTTCGCCCAAGGCTACAAAAGTATCATGCAAATACAAACCATGCAGAATAACCATATGAATGATCCTGACATGCTCCTTAGCTGCTCCTGAGGACCTGAGAAGAACATACTAAAAGTGTCAATGCTAGGTTGATGAGTTCATAAGTTTAAGCAGATAAATAACATCTATCAAAGAAATTCGTTATCCAATTACCCTTAACGAGGCATAACCCAAGCAGGGACTCCGCCTTGAAAAAGCTGATATTTATACCTATGGGTAGCTAGCCCATAAGATTTTTATAACACAATTGGGTTTCGTGACACCATTACTGATAGCTACTTTGCCTTTCAGCCATACTGTTTGCAAGTATGACCGTGCTAGAGACAATATAATACCCGCCCACTTCCAGCGGTCGAGTAGGGTTTGTCAGACCCAGTAGATCTACCTTATAATTACCCGTTGTAAATTATTCATGGTTCACATCAGTAGAAGGACTTTTAGCAAACATTTCATCCGTGGTTTATAATTGTTGGTATAAATCATCAAGTTAAGTTATAAAACAAGTTACCGTACTTCTTCTCCCCCGAAAGCGTAAACAGTTAAAAAGTGGGGTATGAACTCACCTTAGGGTGCAATTTAGCCAACAACCAACCAAAACGATAGCAGTGATCTTATTAGACTTCACCTATGACACATAACAGTGTGAGTGTTGACCAACCGTCCTAACAATGTGTGGACAACTGACAAGTGAACTCAATACATATTGGTGATTAAATTTAGGTTTTCTATATTTAACCTAACACGTATATCACATATAACACGTTGTACGATGATAAACACAACGCGTCACAATTGCTTACGACATTATCCCGCGTATACGATGTACGATCGGCGGGGCGATCGTACAAAGTCTTGTCATTCCCACTGAGGTAGGAGACTTAGGACTTGTACGCTCGTATAACTCATAACAATTTTGACTAATGACATTCAAAAACTAAATCAAGTAATATCATGATCATAAAGTGGTGGAGCTTGGAAATTTTTCTAGTGGTGACCGAAAGTCATTTGGCCCAAAAAAATTTCTATCGCTATGTTTCGAGGTAAATATTTAAATCAGCGATCCGGTTCGGGTCAAGTCAAACTATAAAAACTATAAATAATCACAATTTTCTTTTAATTAGCCAAAAGATGTCCTATATACAAGTTCTAGTCACAACCTATTCAAACTATTCATGGAAATCAAACAAATACAATTTGATACATTAATCGCAAATTGACAGCAAGACTAATGGCTGGTGATTGACATGCGAGATTGAAGAAGGTTTACGTGGCTAAGAGAAACAACCAGGCTGATTAGAATCGTCATTAGGATGACAAATGACAGTGACCAATCTGTGTTAAACAAAATGGGTGAAGATGCTTACCAATCTATGTTACTAAGAAACGAAGTTTGGAAGGATTTAATCTAAGCCTCCTTTGATGAATCGAAGTTTGGAGCTTGGAAATCTCTAAAAAAGTCTGACTGATTGAAGGCTCAGAGTGCGTGAAAAGTTTGCTATGCGATGTGTGTTTGTCTGAGGCTTTGACTAGCTGTTTAGAAGTAGCGACCTATTTAGGGTTTTCCAGAAAATTAAAAAAAAAACCAAGACAAAGAGGTAAAAACGAAGGCAGTGAGTGTCGAACTCGAGACCTTTGGGATTCGAAACGTGGTGGTTACCACTGAGCTATATAGTACTTTGTTAACATATTCTGTAGGGACCTACTTAATACATATAATTTTTTTTGGCAAATTACACGTATACCCGACACTTTTGAGCAAAAAACTGTAGTGACCGAGGTCACTGCTGGCCCAAAGAAAGTTGCGCCCCTGTAATCATACACATGCATTTACATAGTTATTTATTTTCCGGAAAATATATATTTACCACATGTAGGCTAATTCCATGATAAAACCACATCATCATCTCATACTAATTCACATAGATCATTAATTAACATATTTCAAGCCAATTTCATAAGTACCTAACCACATGCATGCATTCCACTTTGACCTAATAGCCATTTTCACCATAATTTCCCGTAAATAATTTTTATATATTAATCCTCATGCAATCCGACATCAAGTTGGCAACTTTATAGACTATCATGCATCCATTAACCTAGATCAAGCAACTTTATTCACTACAAGAAACTGGGGTATTCACCCACACATAATTTACCTACATCTGACTATATGTAGGTTTATAACTACACATGTTTTTATATGTGTGGGTAACGACGGATGAGAATTTTGTTAAGTTCTTAACAAATAATATATGTGCCTACTAACGTTTACCTACACTTACTTACCTACATTTGTATATATGTAGGTGAAAAGGTAAAAATATGCCTACATATTGACCATACTTTTGTTATGTGTGGGTATGTACCCACACATATACAAAACACAATAATATACGTAGGTAATAAGTACTATTTTACATACACATAATATTATCAAAAATATGTGTAGATAAATGTAGTGAATTAATTTTTTTTATGTTGTTAAAAATGACGTGGCAAATTATGTACCTACACATATTTAATAATTTGGTGTATGTGTAGGTATAAAAATATAGTGACGTGGAAATAATGTTTTTTTTGTTTTTATAATAAAAGAATAAGTAATATTTTACATACACATAATATTAGCAAAAATATGTGTAGATAAATTTAGTGAAGTAAATTATTTTTATTTTATTATAATGACGTGGCAAATTATGTACCTACACATATGTAATAATTTAGTTTATGTGTAGGTATAAAAATATAGTGACGTGGAAAATGCGTTTTTGTTTTTTTTTAAATAAAATAAAAAACGTACCTACCTACGCATATTGTAAATTATACTTATTTGTTGGTAAAAGTATATTTAGTAAATATTGTTAGTTTTTTTTACTATAACGACGTGAATGATGAGTTTTTTTTTTCTTAATCACACTCTTCCGTTACTTCGTTCTAAAAACCAAAATGATACCATTAATTACGAAAGTTGTAAATTATATTAACAACCAAGATGAAGATAAATTAATTGTTTTTATAGTTACACAAAATGCCTAGATATACTACACTAGGACTTCAAAAACCATCACCAACAACAGGCCCGGAACATCACCTAAGTAAACTTCACTTGAAGGTATTGTTCCAGCGCCCGTGCTTCACACTCCGCGGTCGCTAACTTCTGCTCCATCTCGAACACCTCTTTGGTGTACTTGTTCACTAACTCCTGCACCAGAAATCCTCCAACACTTTTGCTTCTTTCATAGTTGTGGTCTAGCACATAAGCAAGCAAGCTGTTGTACCGTTTTATCAACTTCTTCTTCACAGCAAGAGAAGATTTGATATCCGCAATCCAGTCGTTATTTGCAGCCCAGCATTCATCAATGATTGTGGCTTCCATTTGAGACATTTTTGTAAAGCTACAAAATAAGAAATCAAAACACAAATTAAAACCAAAAAAAATAAAGTTTAAATTTTTTAAAAACAATGATCCCCAAACATGCAAGATTAGATGAATAACCCATAAAGATTTTGGAACTACGGTTTCTAATAATCAAAACAAACAGACCCATTAGGGTTAGGGTTTCAACAAACGAATGTATAAATTTCTAATAATCAAAATAAACAGACCCATTGGGGTTATACGGTTTCAAGAAACTAAGGTATAAATTTCTAATAATCAAAATATATACAGATTACGATTGCGCGCATGGAAGTTACTATATCAACTTGGATAGCAATATTTAACGGTGATTCCGTAGAATCTCCATATGTGGAAGACGATCTAACATAAACATAAAGACATTACCTTTTGGTTGACGATGAGAAGACTGCTAGATTCGCCGTATGTGTGGGTGTGAAAGTATGTGTTGGTGAAAGAAAGTTGTGGGGTGAGGGGCGGGTATATAGGCTTTTATAAGGGTAACCGTTCGTTTACCTATTAAAATTTAAAATAAATTTAACAGGCTGTAAAAACTAATTAATGTATATCTAATATTTATTTTAACCGTGATAATCCAATATCTTATACAAATTTAAAAATACTTGCATCTTAATAGTAACAAATAATATATGCAAATAGAAAAAATAAATTTGGAACTTTAAAATATTATACACTAAGAGATCGAGAGAAAAAGGGAAAGCGATGTGGAAGGAAGGAAGACGATGTGGAAGGAAGAAGAGATTGAGAGTATTGTGGAAGGTTTGAAATGGTAACTGACTTCAGGAAAACCGTCGAAAAATAAAAAAATAAAACAAGTTAAAAGGGAATCGAACCTAAGCCAATTATGAATAAAAGACGACATGGAACCGTTGAGCTGGTTGGAATTTTGTTTTATGAATGAAATTTGTATTTTATATACAAATCATAGGTACATATTTTTTAAATTCAAAGTTTTAAACATCAACTATAATTGTCGCAGATCCTATCCATGTTTATGAATATAAAAAAAAACTAACAACCAATTAAAACACCGGAAATTCCTATCCACGATATGATCCACGATAAACCCTAGTTCCACGTTGTGTTTGCTTCAACTATGATCGTTATGGATTATGCATCATAGTATACAAGATTGTGATCGTTTTGATTAATTTTTAATCATAATCATTATCAGGTACAAACTATGAGTCATGAATGGGTGACAAGCGGGCATCGTGCTTCGACCGAGTATGTCGAGGGGGTAAAGCAATTTTTGAACGTTGCTAGAAAAACGTTGAACTCCAGTGGGTTAACATTATGCCCATGTGTTAACTGTCTTAATACTAGGTTACATAATATAGATGCCATTACTTGCCACTTAATCAATGTAGGAATTGATAAGTCGTATACGCAATGGGTGTACCACGGTGAGGTTGAGGATGAACACAGCGATGAAGATGTTGGAATGGATGATTTTGATAATGACGAATCTGCTGGTGGCGTAAGAGCAGGATTACAAGATGCAATTGGTGATCAATACTTTGATATTGGTCGTACCAATGATCTAACTGGAAATCAACAGCCTGCTTTTAAAAATAATCGTTTACAGAAGCTGCATGAAGCCTTAGATAGTCCTTTGTATGAGGGATGCAAGGATACTTGTACGTTGACCTTTGTTGTGAAGTTGATGAATTTGAAAGTAATAAACAAATGGACTGATAATTCGTTTGAGATGCAATTGAAGTTGTTTCGCGAGGTACTTCCCAAGCCAAATAATTGTCCAGAAAGTTATTACGAAGTGAGAATGCTTCTTTGTGAAGCTGGTTTAGGTTACGAGCTTATTGATGTTTGTCAATATGATTGTGCTATTTTCTACGGAGATAACAAAGATGCCATAGCATGTCCATTTTGTAAAAGTAGTCGTTATGTGCGTAACAAAATTGCTCACAAGAAGCTGCGATACTTTCCGATAACACCTCGTTTGAAGCGCCTATATGCGTCACGCCACACAGCTAAAGACATGCGGTGGCATAAAGAAGTACGACGGGATGAGGATGGAGTTTTACGTCATCCTGCTGATGGAAGGGCTTGGAAACATTTCGATGATATGTATCCTCAATTTGCAAATGATTCGAGGAGTGTACGATTGGGGCAGGCTTCAGATGGATTTAACCCATTTAGCAATATGTCAACATCATATAGTATGTGGCCAGTCATTTTGATGCCTTATAACATGCCACCTTGGTGTACACTGCATAAGAGCAATTTTCTCTTAAGTTTATTGATTCCTGGTCCAAAGTCTCCAGGTAGGGACTTTGATGTGTTTCTAAGGCCCCTTGTAGATGAACTTACAGTTCTATGGCGTGATGGGGTTGAAGCATATGATGAATATTCTAAATCAAATTTCAGGCTGCATGCCGCAGTAATATGGACGATCAGTGACTTCCCCGCTTATGCTTACCTATCAGGATGGAGCACTATGGGCAAATTGGCATGTCCAGTATGCTTGGAGGACACCCGTTCTGAGCGTATTCGTGGTAAGCAGTCCTATTCAGGACACCGGTGTTTCTTAAGCACAACACACAGGTGGAGAAAGAGTTTAGAGTTTGACGGAAAGCAAGAGAAAAGGGATGAACCTCGTCACTTTACAGGTAACGATATATTACAGCAACTGGAGAATGTTCCTACAATGATTCCTGGGAAAGCACCTAGTAATGAGAGTTTGAAGCGTAAAAGAGGAATTGATGAATATAACTGGTCAAAAAAAAGTATATTGTTTGAACTTCCGTAGTGGGCTGAATTATTGCTCCGTCATCATCTTGATGTAATGCATATAGAAAAAAATGTATGTGATAATATAGTAGGTACTTTGTTAAATGATCCTGTGAAATCAAAGGATACTATAAAAGCACGTTTAGACTTGCAGGATCTTAACATTCGCAAAGATCAATGGCTGAAAGAGAGAAATGGAAAATTTGAGAAACCTCATGCTAATTTCACACTCTCTAAAGATGAATGTGAGAAGTTTTGTGAATTCATAAAGTCTGTTCGGCTACCTGATGGTTATGCGTCCAACATTAGTCGCTGCGTGACGGACCGTAATACACTTGGAGGGATGAAAACGCATGATTGTCATGTATTGCTTCAGAAGATACTACCGACAGCCATTAGACCTTTCTTAGACAAGGAAATACGTACAACTTTGATCGAGTTTTGCCAATTCTTTCAAAAAATAAGTTCTAAAACGCTATATGTCAAAGAACTTGAAGAAATGAAGACGGGGATTGTAATTATATTGTGCAAACTTGAGAAGATATTTCCTCCAGCATTTTTTACGATCATGGTTCACTTGTGTGTACATTTACCAGAGGAGGCATTGTTAGGCGGGCCGGTCAGTCAGAGATGGATGTTCGGGGTTGAACGCCGGATGGGAACATATAAGGGATATGTTCGTAACTTTGCACGTCCCGAAGGCTCTGTTTCTGAAGCATATGTTGTTGATGAAGCTGTCACATTTTTATCTCGTTATCTAGATGACATTGAAACAAGATTTACTCGTCCAGAACGCAACTGGGATGTACCGACCACTAAACACGATATGGAGCTATTCAACAACAAAATTCATACATTGGGTGCTTCAAAATTCGGACAGCTAGGTAACGATGTTGATGCGGTGCAATGGTATATCATTAATAATTGCGGAGATGATCTTGATTATTTCTTAAAGTAAGTTGACTGTACTAACATATACCGTTTATATTCTTTTAAGTAGTTAATTTCAAAATTATCAACTATATATCTTATATTTCATTTAGGGAGCACAAAGACGCTATAAAATCAAGAGGTGTAGCAGATGAAGATTTAGATACTATACACAAGCGTGAATTTCCTTCTTGGTTCAAGAAAAAGGTAAAAAGAAAAACTCTTTACTGTAATTAGTAATTGATTTTAAGCACACAACTAATCTTTGGTATTTATAGATGTCTTTGCTTAGAGTCAACAGGGATCATCGAGCAACAGATGATTTGTACGCATTGTCACAGTTTCCCGATGATCGTTATAGTAGTTGGCAAAGTTGCGTTGTACATGGTGTTAGATTTCGTTGCAAAGTGCGTGATGACAAGTTCACTACACAATGTAGTGGAGTTTGTGCAGGGGAATATGATGATGAAACAAGGATTTATTATGGTGTGTTACTCGAAGTTATGGAGTTGGATTTCATACTCGGCAGAAAGGTATTCATGTTTCGTTGCAAGTGGTATAATACAGATCCAAAGGGGAAAAAATGGTGGTTGATCACAAATTGACATCAATTGACATTACATCTAAGTGGTTTGTAGATGAACCATTTATCTTCGCTACTCAAGCTCAACAAGTTTTTTATCTGAAAGATATGGCACGTGGGAAAAATTGGATGGTGGTACAGAAAGTAAACCATCGCAACGTTTATGATATACTTGAGCACGATGAAGACCAAGTATCGTCGAGTACTGATGTATTTCAAGAAGAGGAATCAAGTGAGTTGCCACCTTTTGAACCAACCGAAGAATTACCTAACTCATCTTTCATAGTTCGAAAAGATGTAGAACCTGAAACTGTACCGTATAAGGAAGTTCAAGAACTACGTAATTTGTATTCCCGTGTCGGTGACTTAGAAGATACAACTGATGACTATGATGACAGTGGTAGAATTTTTATGAATGACGAATCTACACTTGATTCCGACCCCGATTATGATTCTGATGATCCAGTCCATATTAGTGGTAATGATGATGCTCTTGAATGATTTTCACGACAGGCTGAGGTGTGGGCGAGGAGACAACAATTTATTATTTTTATTTTTTGTTATGTAACTGTACTACACGTGATATGTCATTTGATGGTTTGCGATGAGTAGCGATTTGGTCTTGGTTTCAAGTTTCGTTGATCGTATTTATCATGCATGTTTGCTATATATTGAAATATATATATATAATTCGTAAGAGTTAGAAATAGATTAGACTTCTTATACAATTTTATTGCGAGATCAATTTAAAGTAAATTAAGACTTCTAATCAATAATACTTAGTTAAAGTAATAAACATATTTAAATAATAAGACAAATTACCATAGAAAGCATTAACCACAAGATCATATTAATTAGCATACGTGATTGTCAACCGAGGAGATCATTAATGTATTAATTACAAAAAATGCCTAGATACCACTAGGACTTTACAACCACCAAAAGTTAAAAGTTTTGAAACTATCAACAACGACCAAAAACCATCAAACCTCCTTCACAAAACCACCAACAACAGCAGGCCGGGAACATCAACTAAGAAAACATCACAGATAAGTGATGTTCCAGCGCCTGTGATTCTTGCTCCACAGCCTCCAGTTTGTGCTCCATCTCCACCACCTCCTTGGCGAACTTGTTCACCATTTCCTGGATCAAAAACGCAACTGAAACTTTGCCGGCCTCGTACTTGTGATGCAGCACATAACTGAGCAAAGCGTTGTAGCGGTTCACCAATGACCGCTTCACAGCAAGAGACGCCTTAATGTCCCCGATCAGTTCGTTGTTAGCAGCCCAGATTTCTTGATTGACCGTGGCTAGCATCTGAGACATTGTTTTATACCTAAAAAATAAGAAATCAAAACACAATTAAATCAAAACCCAAATACTCAGTCTATGATAAAATATAACTGAAAGATCACTAAGTATGGATCAATCTAACAACAAAGCCCTATCATAAAGCAATATGCTATGTTAATATGGAATAAAGTTAGCCTACATTTTGTGTCAAAAGGGTTTATGGTCCATGCAACAGAGTAAACAAACGATTGGGGTTAGGGTGCTTCTAATAATCAGAGTAGACAGACCCATTGGGGTTAGGGTTTTCGTAAAATCAAATTCACAGGAAAAACAGAATGATACAAAGTAGACAGACCCAATGTGGTTAGGGTTTTCGCAAAATCATATCTTATGCAAAACAGAGTATGCAACAGAGTAAAGGAACATCGCAAACTTCCCATTGGGGTTAGGGTTTTCGTAAAATCGCATCTTGTGCTAAGAATAGTACACTACAGATCAAAGAAACAGAGTAAACAGACCCAATGGGGTTAGGGTTTTCGCAAAACAGAGTAAAAAGATATGACGATCTAACAATGTTAGATATGACGATCTAACAAGTTTCATGCTATTAAATGAATCATGTCTAGTGTTACCGTAGAATCATCGTATATGGAAAACGATCGAACATAAAACGAAGAAAATTTTCAACGAAACAAGAAACTGACCTTAATTTGCTTGAAGACGGTGAATTTGGAAGATGAAGAAGCGGAGTGATAGGAGTAGGGTGAAAGAAGTGAATATGGTCTTTAAATATAATCAGTTTACCCAAACAATTTTAATTTAAAATATCTAAACAAAGGGTTATGATTACTTTTTTAAAATATCTTAAAATAACTTACCTAAAGTGTATAAAAAGTTATTAAAATATATACATGTATATTAATATATAAATTTATTTTATAAAAAAAACATATAAAAATTCCAAAAAGAATAATCGCGATTAATCCCTTGACTAAAGTTCAAAGTTTCATATGTCACTCCAGCGCCGCTTGATGGGGTTTCCTTGGAATCATGACTATAACGGCTTATCGGGGTCCACAAACACCAAAGTGGTCGGTCATGACCCGATTCTCAATTTTTCAATTTGGAAGATCATATTACATGTTAGTAAGTGGTAATGCAAAGTTTCATGCCACTCCAATGCCCGCTTGATGGGGTTTCATTGGAAACATGACTATAAGGGCTTATCGGGGTCCACCAACACCAAAGTGGTCGGTCATGACCCGATCCTCATTTTTTTTCAATTTGGAAGATCATATTACATGTTAGTAAGTTGTAATGCAAAGTTTCATGCCACTCCAATGCCCGCTTGATGGGGTTTCCTTGGAATCATGACTATAACGGCTTATCGGGGTCCACCAACACCAAAGTGGTCGGTCATGACCCGATCCTCATTTTTTTCAATTTGGAAGATCATATTACATGCTAGTAAGTGGTAATGCAAAGTTTCATACCACTCCAATGCCCGCTTGATGGGGTTTCCTTGGAATCATGACTCCAATGACTTATCGGGGTCCACCAACACCAAAGTGGTCGGCCATGACCCGATCCTCAATTTTTTCAATTTGGATGATCGTATTACATGATAATAAGAGAAAATGCAAAGTCATATCACTTCAATGCCGCTATGCATGGGGTTTCCTAAATAGGAGGCACCGACCTTATAACATTCCACCAACACCAAAGTGGTCGGTCATGACCCGATCCTCAAATTTTCAATTTGGATGATCATATAACATGTTAATGAGAGATAATTAATGCAAAGTTTCTTGTCACTCCAATGCCGCCTGATGTGGAATTTCCTTGGAATCATGACTCCAACGGCTTATCGGCCAGGGTCCCACCAACACCAAAGTGGACGTCGGTCGATCATGACCCGATCCTCAATTTTTCAATTTGGAATATCATATTACATGTTAATAAGAGGTATAATGCAAAGTTTCATGTCACTCCAATGCCCGCTTGATGGGGTTTCCTTGGAATCATGACTATATATAACGTACGGCTTATCGGGGTCCACCAACACCAAATTAAGCGGGATCGGTCGTCATGAACCCGATCATCAATTTTTTATTTTGGATGATCATATTACACGGTAATAAGAGGTAATGCAAAGTTTCATGTCACTCCAATGCCGCTTGATGGGGCTTCCTAGGAAACATGACTCCAACGGCTTATCGGGACGCCCAATTAAAACAGGGTCATGAACGGCCGACACCCAGTTTTTCAATTTGGATGATTGTATTACATGTTAATCAGAGATAATTAAAGTTCAATGTCACTCCAACGCCTTATCGAGTCCACCAACACCATCAAAGTGCTCGGTCACGACCTTGACCGAACGGTACTAATTAATTATCATGCATATATGGTCGTATCTCATTCATAACCGCCTCCTAACTTTTGTAAAAAAAATTAAACCTCCCCCCCATTTCCAATTCAGTACGATATAGTGGTTTCGACAACTCCGCTTTCTGTTGAATCCAAATCCCCTTTTTCATTCTCCATATACGGAAACAATAGTTGGTTCTAGGGCAAATCAACTGTTTCTAGTTCATCGGCTTGCATCTGCATCAACTTCAAACCGGTAGCGTCAATCATTTTTCATACTCTTCAATCCTCAAGAATTGTTTTGTTTCATGATGTTGTCACTACTTATTTTGTTGTTGTTTTTTCTTTGCATTATGCTTTCACTAGTTAATTTGTAGGTTTTGGCTAATGAGTTTAGGATCATGTACGGCGTGGATTTGGGTGGTTTGCAAGTTTGTTTTTTAATAGGTTATAGATGAATCTTTAGTTCGTTCATAGGTTGTGTTTAATGTGTTTGATGAAAAGTAGTCTTCAATCATCATGATTTTTTTTTATGATGCTGTAACTAGTTAAATTGTTAATATATATATATTTTTTGGATTATGCTGACTAGTTAATTTGTAGGTGTTGGTTTTGGTTAATGAATTGAGGATGATCGGGGGCGTGTGGAGATAATTGGTTTGATTCAAAAATGGTTTGTGTTTTAAGAGGTTATAGATGAATCTTTAGTTCGTTCATAGTTTGTGTTTAAGGTGTTTGATAAAACTATACACATTCAATTTATATCAGTTTCTTATTGTAATACAACATTGTTGATTATTGGATATAATTAAGTTAACTGTTATGAAAACCAGTACGCATCTTATTATTCATTGTTGAACAGGTATACAATGAAGCTAAAAAGCGGTAAGCAAGTTGAAGGTGTAAAAAAACCCACTGATTACGAGAAAATGAGAGAACTGAGGATTCAAGAAATTAAAGAAAAACAAATAGCACTAGGAATTAATAACATTTCAACATCTGTAACAAGTTTAGTAGATAGTCAAGGAAAGAAGAAAAAAAGATTATCATCAACCGACAGCAATGATGGAGATCCTAACTTTACTGCTGATCTGGGCGTGGAAGTATCCAAAAAGGTAATTGGTTACCAACTTTTTTATTAACTTGTATTAATACAACCATTCTCTAATGATTATAAGTTTGTTGTAGAAACATCGAAAACAATTCGTTGCACCACTGTCATTGAGACGACGAAATTTAAATACCACCAGGGAATTACGCTCGCAAGGGCTAAGTGAGACGACGAAACAAAATATGAACAACCGGCGGTTTGGTCTTGTTGATGAGGATGAGGAGGATATAGATGACCATGAAGAAGAAGATGAAGATACTGCTGAGGATGATGATATGTTTGAAGGTATTACCTTATGGATGTTATTATTTGGTGTATTTACTAATAATAACAAAGACACTAATATAACTATATTTCATATGCTTGTAGTAGTTTACAGAGGAGACCGAGTATCCCAAACTGTGAATGATGCTGATGAGAATGATGGGGATGATGGCGATGGTGATTTTCAAAACGAGGATGATGCGTTATGTCAAGATGATGTTGGTCAACCTGATAAGTATGGAGAAAATGGCGCTGATGAATTTGAAAACGAGGATGGTACAGTTTTTTATTCAAGTCTAATGTTCTTTAACTAGCACAATTATCATATATTTATATATAACATATAATTATATATATATATATATATATATTTATTTATTTTTATAGTTTACTGATTTTATTACTATATATATCCTAATTACAACAACTATGTTATATTGGGCTGCTAAATCCTCAGGACCCATAAACTGTTTAATTACAGTTTTACTTAGTTCAAATATGTACTTGTTTTGTAAATTATTTTTTTTATACAGCTAATAATATGGTGGTATATTATTTTTGGAAACAAAAATAATATACGGTTTTCTCCTAAAAATTAGCTCCAATCACGCTAATTGGTTTTCATCTAAAATTTATCTACAAAATAGAAAGTTTAGGCGCTAAACCCCATGCTTCCTCCCGCTATTTTTTATCCCTCTGCCCCCATGATCTTGTTTGTTTAATATAAGTTTTATTCAATATAAACATCTCTGTTTATATTTTTGGTCTAACGCGTCTCTCTCTTAGGAGCTTTAGGTACAAGACTACAGCCTGGCCAAATTCATATAGCCACATTCATCAACCAAGTCTCTGACAATTCTCTATCATCAAGCCAGAGTAATCATTCAAGGTAGTTATTTTGACGACCACACCCTTTTTATCTTCAACTGTCTTTGTTATGTCGAGAATATATTAAAAAGATTGTCTCTTTAATTTGGTATAAATTTGATATAGTATTCAGTTTTAAATCTAGTATTATATCTTCACTTGATAGATGCTGACATGTTATATAACTATTAAATACAGCAAAATGTCAAGAAGAGGGGGGATGACTAAAAAAGCTGCAGTCCGTGGAGAAGATGGGCGACATACTGGTATGTGACAGTTTAATTTATTTTTATTATTAGGTACATTGTGTGTAGTCCACTTTAAAACTGTAAAACCGTCCAAACCGCTCATTTCGTAGAAATTTTTTTTTTTACTGTTTAAACAGCAGTGAGTGGTTTTCTTTGGGGTTTATTTTAAGCTCGGTCATATAAACTCAAACAAGAATGTAATATTAGCTACGCTAATTTTTGTGTATGTTTAATGTTGCTATAGATACAGGGTCTCATATGTCAAGCCTTAGAACTTTTCCAATGCCTGGGATATCAGGTACCGGCTCACTAATGTCTCCAATTATGTTCAAATTTACCTGTTACTACTTTATACTGGTAATGTTGTTAATAGATATCTTGTTGTAATTGGTTGTAGACAAGCAACCTAAGATCAACTCGGTTTTAAATGTTGTGAGAAGCGTAGAAAGTGGCAGTAAAGGAGTTCGAGAGAAAATTGTTCCATCTGGAAAAAAGGAACAATCCCATGTGCCTGGTGAGTAAATATGTTTGAATTTACTTGTTAATAAATAGTGTCTACGTAATGTTGTTAATACATACTTTGCTGATGAATTTGGTTGTAGACAAACAACATAGTCTCGCCTCTACTAGAATGGGTACAAGCAAAAAAAGGGTCAGTACATGTGACAAAGCCGCGCCACAGACAAAGAGGAAAGCAACTCCTGCTCCTACAAACGAGACCTGTTCAGCTGCAACCAATGAAACTAATCGGACCTCTGGTACAGAGCCAACTGAAGAACTGGAACAATCTACACCACATGGTTAGAAAATTAGTTAGAATATACTTGCTTATACTTGGTGCATGTTGTTAATCTTGATATGTTCCGTTACCTGTTTGTAGACATGTCAGCTTATGAAGAGACAGAGCTAGAAACTGGAGTAAGCAAATCGATAAAAAAACGTGGTGGAACATGTAGCAAGGGTGCTCGAAGAATGGTGAAGGCATGTAAGACAAAACTGCCAGTGGTGTTCAACTTTCAAATGAGGAAAGTTGTTTCTGATAACGAGTCACAATTCATGTTCGAGTGTGGGTACATTTTGCGAAACAATTGTACTTTTGCTTATAAAGAGTGGAGATATGTACCTAATCAAGTGAGGATGTCTTTACGGGACAAGCTAACTGTAAGTTTCTTATTGTAGTCCGGTATGATTTTAACATCTACATTTACTAACCAGTTAATATGTTTGTTACATGTGCTGTTTAAAGACATTATTTGACATTGATGTGGAGGATACGGATGTTTGCCGAGTTATTGATGCCTACATGGCAAGGGCGTGGAGGGGTTTTCGAGCTGAGTTGCATAAGTACTTCAAACTTATGGAAGGATCGAAAGATGAAAAAACTCTAGCAAAGGTGAAGGCCACACCCCCTTCCGATATTGGCAAAGACGTAGACTGGGGATATCTCTGTGATCGGTGGTCTGATCCACAGTTCTTGGTAAAGTTTTAACAAAGTTTTAAATACGTTAGTTGTATTATTCAATATTTCTGAATTCAGTCAAATATTTGATATTGCACTATGGCTGTACTTTTTTGAAGGAAACTGCCAAAAAGAAGGTTGAGGCTCGTGCGATGCGAAAGACAGATAGTAGGAATGGTTCCAAGAGCACTGTCCGTTATCACCTGGAGAGTGGACAGGATTCGGATTTAGAGTCTGGTCAAATTGAGACATGGAAGCTTACCCACTGGGATGAAGAGAAGGGTTGGATATCGGATGATGCGGCTGCGATTTATGTAAGTGTACTTTAATTTTCTTCTGATTTGACAAAATTTTCGAAATTAGTGATGAGCATATATAGTTTACTGTCCCTCATGCAATGTTGTTCCTCATCCAATCTTGGATGCCTTTATGTCTAGAGAAATAATATTGTGTACCAGAGCTAATGTCATAAATAAATTGCAATGCTTTTGAAGGGCAAATGAGACTTTTCGCGTTTGTTAATTATATGCACTTTAGGTTAACCCAAACCGAGCTGTGCAACAGTTACATATTTTGACCCGTTACACAACTTGACCAACCAACCACATTGCCAACTCTATGAAAGATAGAACTTAAATATGATTTGCAAACTGTTGTACTATATCTTGTAAGTTATGGCAAAAGCACCCTTTATTGCTGATGAATAATCATATAGTGGGTTACTGTACATGGATTGTACTAATTGTCTAATCTGTTTCGCTTACAGAATCAGATGATCAAACTGAGGGAAGAGAATCCTAACCCGGCATTGATGAGTGACAAGGTTATTCTTGAAAAAATCCTTGGAAGAAGCTCTGTTCGTTTAAATGGGTGGGGACGTGATCCTCTTACTATTCAAAGAAAGGGGAGTATTACTAAGAAATCAAAGGAAAACCGCCCATCTTATGACGAACTGGTGGATGAAGTTCAAGTGCTGAAAGGTGTCGTTGCAACTATGAGCCAAGTACTGATTGATAATAATATGTTGCCCCCCCCCCCCCCCCTAGCACACCAACTGGAACTTCTAAAGACAATGCTTCCGAATTCGATGAAGAAACAGAGTTTGACGATGAAGGTCAAGATCCTAATCCGGATGAAAATTAACTTGTTGACTGATGAATGTTTCTTTAACTTTTTATGATACAATGATACAATGTTGGTTTGTTTATTAAGTACTTGGTTTTTTTTTTATGGAATTTAGACAATTGGTGATGGAATTTCAAAATCAGTTTCTACATTTTCCATGGTTTAGCTACATTTAATAATATGTTTTACCTACATTTTTATATATGTTTTACCTACATTTATATATATGTTTTACCTACATTTAATAATATGTTTTACCTACATTTAATAATATGTTTCACCTACATTTATCATTTGTGGGTATATCCTACTATATACCTACACATGATATGTGTAGGTGAAATTGTAGATCCCATGACAGCCGCCACGTCAGCTGCCACATCACCATGAAAAAACTACACATATTATGTGTAGATAAAATCGTATATGCCATGTCAGCATCCATGTCAGCATGTCAGCTGCCACGTCATTATCATATACCTACACATGTATATGTGTAGCTAAATCACACTGCCATGTCAGCATCCTAGTCAGCTACCACGTCATTATCATATACCTACACATTTATATGTGTAGCTAAAACACACTGCCATGTCGGCATCCTAGTATGCTACCGTGTCAATATTATATACCTACACATATATATATGTAGGTAAAAACACTGCCACGTCAGCCCCTATCACGCGCCCACGCGCTTGTTATTTGAAGAAAATGTAATGCTATTACCCACATATATATTGAAGATTAACTACACATATATGTGTGGGTAAAGAGTACCCTTTACCTACATATAACCAATGTGTGGGTATAGACCTTTATCTTCATGGCTCCGGCCACACATGTTGACACTTAATTTACGTGTCGGTAAAAACAACTATCCACGAAATGTACACATATGCCCACACTTATAAAGTGTGGGTGAAGACCCTAATTTCTTGTAGTGATTGTAGATCTAACACAGATCAAGCACTTTTATTCAAGATTTAGCATGCATGATTACGGAAATCGGGCTTTTATTATAGATCTCATGTAAAGCTAGTAACTTTATTACTTAACAACCCTAGATCTATCATTAGCAAGCTTTTAGGACATAGATCTTGCATCAATCTTCAAGCTTTCTCCACATGCAACCATGTAAAGCCATGCAAAACCCTAGATCTAGCATGGTTTATCATATCTTGCATAAAAATCACATTTTTGATTCAAATATGCAAACTTTATCATCGTAAACTCTAGATCTATGCATGAGAACACTATATCATCACAAATTAGCCCTAGATCTAGTATAAAGCTCAGATCTTGGCAACTTTTGAATAGGCAAATCAAGATAGAACACTTACTGATGAATAAAGGATGATCTAGGATGATATCGGGACTTGATTCTTGAAGGAAAGCACTACTCTTGATGGTTTTTTAGTAGGTTAGGGATTTGGAGTCGTATTAGCAGCTGATGGGATGTTTTAGGGGAGCAAAAATGGGATGGTGAGGGCTAAATGTGCCTAAATAGGGAGAATTAGGGTTTTTGCTGTAAAATGGCCTCTAAACATATTTCTTGGAGCCACTGGTAGCTCTAGGCGATACGCCTAGAGCCTCCATCCAGCAGCCCCTTTGACATCTCTTAACCGCAACCTGTTTTGTTCGTTTTTTGCATTTTTGGTCCCGGTTTTCTATGTTTTCTCCCATTTTTTACCATCAATTTTATCATATCAAATCCAATAAAATCAAGTATAAACATGTTACAATCATGCAATTAAATTCAAGTATCAGTTTGCACATATTTCACGACACATAGCAACTTTCAGTTTATCACCAATGTTTCGAGACTCCAACTTGTGTGTGATATTTGTGAAGTGTTTTAAGGCTAGTAGACTCTTCTAATACCTTAATTGACATACTGCGCCTATACACGCATCTCCTGGTTTTCCAGTTTTATCAGTTTTATCCGTTTCTAAGGCACGGGTTCCACCCGAAGGGCCACAATGTAACATAAACCAAATACAAGAATTTACTTATGGTTTAACCAGGCGTAAAAAAGTTAAGCCATATGATGTGGTTTAGTTAGAAAAACGGAAATCGAACGTAAAGCAAGTAAAACAAAAATATGAATAATACACGACACTATATTGTTATTACTTGATAATTCGAGAAAGCGTACATCAACCTGGTAAATTACATAGTACAAGTAAACTATATATAGTGCCTAAGAAATCAAGGAGAGCCCTTGATAACGATTATCTGGACCGTTGAACAGAGATACATGAACTAGAATATAATAAACTAGTATAGAAGATAAAATGACGGCTCCTGATGGACTAAGAGCAGAGTAGCTTGTGTCTCTGTCAAAAAGCAGTTTTGTCGGAACAAGTGGAGAAGTCAAGTTGTCTAAGATAACTCTCCTTATCGAGGTAACTCGAGTTATCTCGAGCATTTCCACTGCCCGGGGTATAACATTGCTTCCGAGATAAAGTTGCCACCCGAGGTAACTTAAGTTACTTCAGACAGTTTGCTCTTCCGATATAACTTATTACCTTAGGTCTTCTAAGCCTTCCGAGATAACTTTATCTAGCCGAGATAACATCATACACTTGGGAAATAAATCCTTACAGTCTCCCCCTCCCCAAAATGATTGCTTCCAAAATCTTCTGTAAATAACTTAATAAACATATAAACGGCTTCAAAATCTTTAAAAACTTTTCAATCTTTAACAATTTGCAAAAACCATCGCCACTTACTCTTCTTCATATCCACTGTCATTTGTTGTATGAGAACAATTTGTTGGAGGTCGTAATTTTGAGAATGGTCCTTTTGTCAGCATAATTCCATTGACTGGGATCAATTCTTCTATCTTGTAAATGACCAATCAGCTCTGTAAACGATAAATGTGCAAAAAACATAGGACGTCAAGCCCTATTAGGATTTGTAGGACTAACCACCGAAAGGCAAAGAGTGGATGTGTTAACGCTAGAGCAGAAGCTGATTGGGTAAGAAAAATAGTTTAATTTGTATCATTAGTATGTTATTATATAAATGTATGTGTGATAGAGTAATTTTGACCCATTTAGTCTTTTAGTTGGATATCTTAGGTTAATTGAAGTGGGTTCGAGGCATATTAACCAATTTAATCTTTTAGTTGGATATGTTAGGTAAATTTGGGTTCGAGTAATTTTGACCCGTTTGTCTTTTAGTTTGATTTCCTAGGTGAATGAAAGTGGGTTCAAGTCACTTTGACCTATTTAGTCTTTTAGTTGATATACTAAGTGTTTTAAAGTTGGTTCGAGTCATTTTGACATGTTTAGTATTTTAGTTAGATATATTAATTGTTTTAAAGTTGGTTCAAGTCATTATCACCCGTTAGTCTTTTAGTTGGATATTTTATGTGTTTTAAAGTAAGTTCGAGTCATTCTAACCCGTTTAACACCTTAACTTGGATAATATTGATATATTGTTGCTATTATTTTATGTTTTTTGAAATTTATGAATTAATATCAGTTATTCTTTATAGTTGAGCATGTTGGTTATCCATTTTATAGCGCTGTTATGTTGTCGATTTTTAATAAACTTTTAATGTATGTTTATTGTATTATTTAGTATAGAAAACAATACAAGGATAAAATAAGAAATTGGAATGTGAGGTTGGCAATGAAGAACTGATTGATAAGGAAGAATATTGCATCTTACATCTCATGGGTCCAACAAGAGTGCATACAAAAGGTGTTAGTCAACAAGTGAAACATGCACCTCACATGATCATGATCGATCCGTCCACATGATAATGGCAACAATTGAATCAACAATAAAAAGTGAATAAAGAAATACAAAACCAAAATCAAAAAACGAAAAACCAATTGAATCAACTACTTGCAAAGTTCGATCACAACAACCTAATGATAAGAAATGATTAGATAGTTATAGTTTGAAAACTATTTGTTTAACATTATGAAGTATTTGAATATATCTGTTTTGTAAAATTTATTTGAATTGTCATATGAATTAATTGTTTATTTTAATTGGTTGTCATTTTTAACTTTTATTTAAACAATATGTCTATGACAACGACATGTCGTTGCTATATATAAAAAATAAACAAAAAAATTAAAATTTATATTCAATGATGACGAGCCCTATCGCGACAACACTTTTGACCTATAATGAGAAAACAATTGTGGCAACGCAATCCCGATAACATGTCGTCGTAAAAGGCTATGGTAGCGACATGTCGTCGCCATAGATCTGTAGATGTCTGTCGCCATAGACTCAGTTCCTTGTAGTGATATTCCTAACTTGTGTATATGTTAATTCTGTAAATTTAGGAAATGTTAAAATTAAGCAAGATCCTTATAATAAATCCATATTTACCTACTTACAAATTAGAATTTGATGAATAGTACATGCCACATGGCAACATGTGGTGATATCAAGTGGCATCTATTTTGTAGTTTGATAAGTATAGTTGTATAACATAACATTTAAGTTTCATACTCGATATTTTTAATGTTTCGCTTATAACTTTAATGTT
This sequence comes from Deinandra increscens subsp. villosa, assembly GCA_039602395.1. Taxonomy (NCBI): domain Eukaryota; kingdom Viridiplantae; phylum Streptophyta; class Magnoliopsida; order Asterales; family Asteraceae; genus Deinandra; species Deinandra increscens. Next base: position 5,394 of record JBCNJP010000260.1, on the reverse strand, counting down.
GTTACGTATTCATTTTATATTTCCGCTTCTAACTTTAATGTTGTTGCGCACTCATTTTATATTTTCGTTTTCTTAATATTGCATTATGCCAATACAATTGTTCAGTATGTCCGTATTTTTCCTATTACGTATTTCCGTGTTTTCCTTATTACAGCACGTGGCAACACACTAATCAGCATGTAGTTGTTATATAACTATTGTTATATGTTTTTTAAATGTATGCGAATACGTCTAATCCAATCTCACGTTTTAGTTTGCAAATGAACACATTGAATTTGTGGGTATCCTATGTGGGTATGGATGGTACACAACTACACATCCCTAGTCAACCCAAATATAGATAAGGACCTAATCCTCAAGACATTTACTAATTACTATTATGAATTTTCTGCTCTTTCTCGTTTGGTTATTTGTCATTTTGAGCTTAAAATAAATCTACTAAAATATCAATCCTAATATTTTATTTTTTTTAATTGTTTGGAAGTGTATAGTTTTATTTTTTTCTGTTTTCTATCAAGACAGCATGAACCTAGAGCTGAAACAATAAATGATATAAAATGTTAAAGATTGATATATCAAAAAATTCGTTTCTGAACTAAAAAGGTTAAATGACACAACCATATAGAACAAAATTGTAATTTACTCTTTTGTTTTCCTTCTATATTTCCTAGGGATTACGATCTCAGTGTATGTGCAATTATGCACATTAGGCCTTAGGGCATATGCATGGTTTTTGGGGCACTTTCAGATTGATAACAAAGGTGCTATTTTACTTTCTTAAACCTATATTCTGATACTATTTAAATTTTATTTGATTATACTTTTTTTTGTAAGTAAATAGTTAAGCATATTTAAATATTTGGACATATGTGTTTTACAAGAATAATACTTCACTAACTTTTGTGTCATAAAAAGGTAACAAAAGTTGTGCCGTTTTTCAGTGAAATTTTTTTAATATAAAATGTGCAAAATATTGTGTTTGAAAATAATAATAAAGAAACAAAAAGTGTAATAGTTGTTAAGATACACAAAAGCCTGGTATTATTGTAATTATAATATCCCAGGTCACATGTGCTGCCCCAAAAGTTTCTAGGTTCTGCATGAAAAGTGTTTGATAATTGATACAAGATCATCATATTTTGATATCTTGAGAACTTCAACACGATATAAAGTATGAAAATGATAGAAGTTATGACTTGGAATTTAGGTAGTTAGGAGTAAATATATAATGCATGTGGGTGATGATAAAAAGAAAAGATCAAATGCAAAAAATGAGATGATAAAAGGTTTTGTCCCCTAATATCATGTAATGTATAATGTGTGACTTTGTTCCTAGAATTAACAATAACCGAGATGAAAGTTTTTTTTTTATAGTTTTTTCCTTATTCACAACCAATCGCCTAAAAAACTGTTGGTATTTATATATATTGAATAAACGGTATAAAAATTATCTATTGATATTTTCGATAGATTGGGTTTCTTTGATTTTTTTTTGAACAGCCAATAATATTCAAAAGGCCGCCAAAGCAAGACGCTAAGGCCAACCAAAAGGAGAACAAAACACTTACATCGGATTTTTGACCCACTTGGTCCAACTAATAGAACAAGGATTACAACGATTCGAAAACCATAAAAAACTCAGGGATTTGATGCTCGTGAACACCCGGTATAGCGAAGGGGTTTTATTGTTGAATAAGACATTATTTCTCTCTATCCAAATACACCAACACCCGATTAAAATGATAGTCTTGATCACTTTATTACCCTCAATGTTTGAACCCCTTTGTATATTCACCAACGCCAAATCTTTAACCGAGAAGAGAAGAAAATCCGGTAAACGGCACCATCTCGAGATGAAATTCCAAATAGTCCCCGAAAAAGAGCATCCGGTGAATAAATGTTCAGCCGATTCTCTCCCCATCCCGCATAAAACACACAGATCCGAGCTGACCTGAATATTTCGTCGAATTAGCCCATCCATAGTTGGGAGACGGCCCAACATCACTCGCCAAAAATGAAGGTTAACCTTCAAAGGAACAGACCCAGCCCTTTTAAAAGCCCAATCCCCGTCCTGACTCTGGTTCGCACCCAAAAGACGTCTTAGCGATTTCACCGAGAATAACCCATCAGATTCTTCCTTCCACCGCCACCCGTCATTAATCAAGATGAACAGATCCTGTAAAGGGATATTCCGGCTCTCGAGCTCACGTAAATTTCTTTGCACCGCTTTCCAAATGCCGCTGGCCGAACGATGAATAGGCAAGAACAGGTCATGATCGACATGAAGGTGAAACGCATCAATCACTCTCCGCCATAGGCGGTTGGGTTCAGTCTTATAACGCCACACCCATTTGGCGAGGCAGCTGCAATTGAAGTTCTCCAAGGCATCTAAACCCAATCCCCCTTCAGTTTTTGGTTTGCAAATTTGCTCCCGAGACACCCAATGAATTTTCCTCTTTTCATCATCTCCCCCCCACAGAAACCGAAACCTTAGCTTTTCTAAGGTTTCCACCACCTTTTTAGGAGCCTTGTATAGAGAAAAATAGTAGGTGGGTAAAGAATCTAACACCGCCTTAACAAGAACCAAACGACCTCCCAGAGATAACCGTTTCGCTTTCCAAGCCGAGAGCCTATCTTTGAACACATCCACAACCTTGGACCAATTCTTCGACAAGTTCATGTTGGCACCGACTTTGAGACCTAAGTAATCGAAGGGCAAATCAGCCCTACCACATCCTAGAAAACCAGCAGCTTCATCCCATTCTTGCTCCGTCACATTCACCCCACAAATGCCACATTTACCCAGGTTAACCCGCAGCCCCGAGGCCAAGAAGAACACCCACAGCAATCGTCTAAGGTTGATAAAATTATCCCTTGACCACTCACCTAGTATCATAACATCATCGGCGAAAAGTAAATGAGAGATCACCGGACCATTATTAGGAGTTGTGATCCCGTGGAACAGCCCGACACCACACGCTTTCGCCATTAAACAGTGTAAAGCCTCCATGGCCACAATGAAAAGAAAAGGAGATAATGGGTCTCCTTGACGTACACCCTTAGTACAATCAAACTCACCCGAAGGAGATCCGTTGATGAGCACCGAAGTTCGAGAAGCCTGGAGCACACCTCTAACCCACGAGCGCCAAATACCCGGGAAATTCATTTGTTGCAGAATTGAATCAATGAAATCCCATTCTACCGAGTCATAGGCCTTGTTGAAATCGATTTTAAAGAACATAGCCCGCTTCTTTGATCTCTTTAGCCAAGCCAAAACCTCATTAATAATCAACGGGCCATCCACAATATTTCTTTTAGCAACAAAGGCCATTTGGCTCTCCGATATAATTGAATCCATGACCCCCTTCATTCGATTGGCTAAAACCTTGGAAACCACTTTCGGGATACAACCCATTAAACAAATAGGTCTAAACTCGTTGAAATCTTGCGGATCCGCGGATTTTGGAGTAAGACAAAGGAACGAGGAAGAACACCCTTTAGATAATAACCCATCCCTGTGGAACATGTTTAAGACAGCCACGAAATCTTCTTCGAGGATTTCCCAACACCGTTTGATGAAGTTAAAATTGAAACCGTCCGGGCCCGGGGCCTTGTCACCCCCACAGTCCCAGACAGCGTTTTTGACCTCATCTTTGGAGAACGGAACAATGAGACTCGCCGCCTCCTCATCCGGCAATCTATTTAACCCATGGAAAATTAACTCCGGTCTCCTCCTGCAAGTACTTTTGAATCTGTCCCCAAAGAACTTCGCAGCCTGATTTTTTATCCTTTTTGGGTCAGACTCCCAGACCCCATTAACAAACAGCCCGTTAATTCTGTTGTGAGCAATTTTAGCCTTGATTAACCCATGAAAATAAGAGGTATTTTCGTCCCCCTTGCAAGCCCACTTAGCCCGGGCCTTTTGGGCCAGATCCGCCTGCTCCATGTTCTCCAAAATAATAAGATCAGCCTTAGCCCTACCCCAACTAATTAATTCACTATCCACCAGAGGACGAGTCTCAGAAAGATCGTCCCACATACAACATTCCTCAATCAAAGTCTGTCTTTTTACCTCCTTCTTAGCCTTAACCCCCCTGCTCCATGACTTCAAGGCTTCCTTAATACGCTTGAGATTCGCATAAAGTCTTTGGTCAGCCCTTCCAAATGGAACGAAATCCTTGATTGCATCAGTAACCACCCCCCAGAAATCCGGGTGCTTGAACCAAGAATTGAAACATCTGAACGGAATGGGCCCAAAATCCTCCCCCGAGGTCTTAAGAAACAACGGATTATGATCGGACCAGATTCTAGGCATGGCTTTTAAAGACGCATCCGGCCACCGGTTCAGGAACTCCCCGCAGACAAGAACTCGATCGATTTTACTAAAGTTCTTTCCCCGGCCATAAGAAAAAGTGAATCTGGAGCCTCCCATTTGATATTCAAACAGCCCAGCCTTTTCGATAAAATCGTTAAAACGAGCAGCCCCATTCGGATTAAATTTTGAATATAGACGGTCTTCCGGAATCCTTACTTCATTAAAATCACCCAACACCACCCAGAGGCCCGGCATATTCTCAATCAGATTCAGTAAATTATTCCACAGGGTACACTTAGCCGTCGGCGCTTGAGGGGCATACACATTCAAAATGTTGATCTGGGTTTGTATCCCCACCAAAACGCCCTGAATCAAAAGAAAGTTGGGATTTTTAACGTTACGGGATGTCTTGAATTTCTTCAGGTTCCAAATGGTCACCAAGCCACCCGATTGTCCGTTCGACGGGACGAAATCCCACTCGCAATCCATATTTCCCCAAAGACCCCTGATTGGCATTCTGTCAGCGTCCTCCACCTTAGTTTCCTGGAGACAAAGAAAATCAAATTTGAGCGAATTTTTGAGCCGCCTCACCCAAGCGATCTTGGACCGCCCAAGACCTCTACAATTAAGACAAAGGACATCCATTATAGAACAACTTGGTCTCCTGTTCCTTTAATCACTCCTGCCACCATCTCCTCACATCCATCCAATACCATCCCTACTTGATTACCAACTTTCAATACACTGGAAACCTCCTCAGCAATATCCCGAGAATTAGTGTGCGATGCCGTAGAACGAGAATTCTGCCCTCGTCCTTTAGCAATCGAACCCCAGAATATTCGTTTCCCACAACCGCCATGCACACGCCTACCGAATTTCCCTTTCGAAATCGCCTTAGGAGCAAGATCCCCAACCCTAGAATCTTGGTTGATACCGGCGTCAGTTCCTTCGCAGTACTTATTTAGATCCGGTAACCTTATTTTGACAACATCCATCTTTTCTAAATCAAGCCCACCATCCTCCATAACCGGCCCAATATGTGAATCTAGCCCATCATCCTCCATAGTTGGCCCAATATG